>PVJS01013054.1:0-42730 GCA_004027185.1 Glis glis
TGCGTTTTTCCTCGGAAAGAGTCGCACGCACCCTACACGGCTTCTACCTCTTTTATCTAAGTCCCCACCTATCAGAATCCTGCTGCCTACATTCAGGGCAGGGCTTTCTGTTTAATCTGCTGTTACACACCCAAAATCACATAATCTTGGGTGTGTCATGATCAGGTCAAGTTGACAACCTAGATTAACTATCACACCTCACTAAGTAGCTGAGGCTGGCTGTGAACCTGCGATCCTCCTGTCTCAGCCTCCCAAGTACTGGGATTACAAGGCGTGCGCCACCACGCCCGGCTTAGCTTTGGGTTATTTTAATCACCATCTAAAGATCTTCTCATTAGTGCCTTTGACACCTTGATACTCTTCTACAATTTCCTTGACCGATAATCTTTTAGTATCTGCTTGACTCTAGTGGGCTAACTATTCTGGAAAGAGCCCATCCGTTGTTATTACAATGGCTTTCCTTCAATATTGATCTAAACTCTGTCCCTTTAAATGTCCCATGTACTGACCTTTGTGTGTGGGAGGCACATAGCTTTCTTTTCCTCTCTCCCCAAAGTGTTTTCCTCGTGGCTAACTTTCGAGCCCCTTTGGCTCACAGTCACTAGCTAACGGCTGCCCCTGAGCAGGCCCGGAGGTCTGCCTGCAGTGCGGCCGGCACACAGCTGTCCCTGGAAGTGCTAAGTGGACCGTGTCTGCCAGCCGTGGGCCAATAGGAGTGCATCTGCAGCTTCCTGTAGTGGGAGATGGTGAAGCCTAGGAAAAAAAAGTATTTATTACAACCTGTGATAACAGGAATTAAAAACCACCCATGCTCCCTCAATCATAAAAATCAATGGCTTTATTTTCTGCATTTGCTGCCAATGTCTGTCCATCTGCTCAGCTCATTTTTATAGTTACACTGATAAGGTAGATATTCCATGTTGTGCTTTTCTCTGCTGAATGTATCCCAATAATTTTCCATGTCATTTAAAAGTTGCCTGAATTATTTTATTTTACTTTGTTTTATTTTTATTTTTTTCAGTACGGGGGATTAAACCTGGGGCCTCATGCATGCTAGGCAAGTGCTCTACCACTGAGCTGCATCCCCCTTTT
The DNA here is from genome assembly GCA_004027185.1 of Glis glis. Classification (NCBI taxonomy): domain Eukaryota; kingdom Metazoa; phylum Chordata; class Mammalia; order Rodentia; family Gliridae; genus Glis; species Glis glis. The sequence continues at coordinate 1,093 of PVJS01013054.1, forward strand.
TGTATTTTCTTTTATTTTATTTTTTTGTGGTACTAGGGATTGAACCCAGGGGCATTCTACCTCTGAGCTACACTCCCATCCTATTTTATTTGGAAACAGGGTCTCACTAAGTTGCTGAGGATCTCGTTAAATTGCTGAGGCTGGCCTCAAACCTGTGATCCTTCTGTCTGAGCCTCCCAAGTACTGGGATTACAGGTGTGTACCACTATGCCTGGCTTTTATATTTTATTTTGAGATGGAGTATCACCAAGTAGCCCAGGCTGGCCTTGAACTTGTGATCCTCCTGCCTCAGCCTTCTGGGCAGCTGGGATCGCAGGAGTGTACCACCGTGCCTGGCTTCTGTATTAGTTTAATGGCTATAGAAAAAGTTCTTTGCGTGGAAGCACAGTGATTTACACAGCTCATCCCTAATGTTGGACAGGTGGGCTGTTCTCAGGTTCTTGGCTGTTATGGATGTGGTGCAATTGTGTGCCACCCTTCCTGTTTCTTCCATGCATCTGAGGGTAATAGTCTGTTGGCTTTGACACACTCCAGTAGGTCCGAAGGAGTCCTGCTGCCCTCAGCCTCGTACCCACAGAGTTGGAGGAAGGCTTGGCTCCTCGGTGTGCAGAGAACCCGCAGCAAGTGACTCCATGTTATACCTGGGTTCTTGCTCCGGCTCCCGATTCCCTCAGTGGAGCCTGACTCCAGCCCCCTGAAGGGAGATACTATTCTTGGGTGGTGGACATGACAATGTTCACCAAGATCTCTCTTCGGAAATGAAGGAAGTGGTTCCCCAGCTTCTGTGGGTGCTGCCTGCAGACTGCTCTACAGGGACTGCTTCCACTGAAGACAGCCCCCTCGCCTAGGCCTCACTCCATCCTCTGAACCAGCTCCGTGACTGGTGTGGCCATGCAAAGGCCCGGCCTCTCTCTTCAACCTGGGACAACTCTGAAGGGCCTCCCGCTTTAGAACTCTTTATAAGGTTGGCTGAGGCCTCCATCAAGGCTGGACTGTCGCCCAACTTCTCCCTTTACTCAGTCCTGCATCCTTCCCTTCTCCTCTGCCTAGGCATTGAGGGAGAGCGCACACAGTTATGAAATTCCTGCACTCTAATCTCTGTCTCAGATTCTGCTTCTTGAGATATACAACCCATAAAGCCTTCCTTGTCCCTATCCCCTGGCCTCAACTCTCTCCTGAAGCAGCTAGCCACTGCCTGCAATGCTGGTACAGGTGAGATGCCCTCCCCTCCCCTGAGTCACTGCCTGGGAGGCCGGTACAGGTGGGATGCCCTCCTCTCCCTTGGGCTGATGCCTGGGCGGTGGGTGCAAGGTGGGATGCCCTCCTCTCCCCCGGGATGCTGATGCAGGTGGACTGCCCTCTCCTACCCTGGGCCACTGCTTGGGAGGCTGATGCAGCTCCCCTGAGGCACAGTGCTATCCTCAGCTATAGTCAGGGCATCACTGACCCTGGCTAGGCTAGTTTCCAGCTTTTCCTCTGAGATTGTTTTTTAAGTCATCTTTCTCCTTCAAACTCCATAGTCAAAGAATCACCAAGTTCTGGTGACTGGGTGGTAGGAATAAGTGTAAAAGCATCTTCCTTCCTTTGTTCCCACCCATTTCTTCCTGTCCTCTCCATTGTCACTACTTGGTGGGGCCTCTGTTGTCTGTCCCCTGCTTGAACTGGAGCCATATTCCCCTAACTGGCCAACCTGTTTGCTCTTGTTCTCTGCTGTCCTCCTCCACACTGCAGCCAGAGGGACCATTCTATTATTTATTTATTTTTTTGCAGTACTGGGGATTGAACTCAGGGGCATTCTACCTTCGAGCTACACCCCCAGCCCTATTTTTATTCTTTATTTGGAAACAGGGTCTCACTAAGTTGCAGAGGGCCTCACTAAGTAGCTGAGGCTGGCCGCAAACCTGCAATCCTCCTGTCTCAGCCTCTCAAGTACTGGGATTACAAACGTGCACCACCACGCCCGGCTTAGAGGGATCATTCTAAAGCTCACATTTGCTCATGTCATTCCCTGACCCAATATGCTTCAGCGAGTCTTTATGAGTTATAGAACAAAGCCGAGACTCTTAGCAAAACATGGTCCCATCTCCCTCTGCAGCATCCATAACCCTGAACTTTCCTCTGGTTTCCCGCATAGTTGCAAATTCCTGCAAGCTGCCAAGCTTTTGCTCAGGCCATTCCCTCTGCCTGGAATGCTCCTCCCAACTCTCTTCACCTGGTGAACTCTTAATCGTCCTTCCAGATTCAGATCACCCTGCAACCTTTCCAGGAATGCTTTTCCTAAACCTCCAGGTAGGGCTAAGAAGCCCTCTGTAGATAATCTATGAGCCCCCACGGTTACCACTAACCTTCGCAAGGAAACATGCACTTCCTTTCCACGAATTCTGAGTCCAGTGAAGGCCCCACGCGACGCCCGGGCCTGAGTAGGCACCTTCACAGGACCCGGCCTAAGCCGCTTGATTTACTGTGCTGCATCAGTTTATCAATTTAAATGGTTACAAGCAATGTGCAAATGAACCAATTTCATTATAACCTCACTAAAGTTGGGTATTGTTCATCTTTAATTTGATGGCTATAAAATGCTGCACATTGTTTTTGATTGGATTTTTTATAGATATTGGGATTTAACATTTTCCCATGTGTATTGCTGATTAATAGCATCTCTTCTTGTATGAATTTTATATTCCTGTCCTGACCGTCATAGAATAACCTATGGTCTCACGTCGGTTCCTCCGAGCTGCCCACTGAAGTGAGTGTTTCCAAATGGGAGCTGGCTGGAATACAGCTGTGCTGTGTGGAGATTATATCCCTCTGTGAGCTTGGGTTTTCTTTCTTTAAAACGATAGGTTTCTTTACTTTGTTCCAGATTGGAATCACTTGGTAACGTATAAAAAACATGACTTCCTGGGCTTAAATCTACTCATTTGTGTTCTCTCAATGAGACTGGGATTTCCTAAAACCTCAGGTGACTTGGTGCAGCCAGTTTAGTCAAGTCCACAGACCGACCTTGGGAATCACAGGCCTCCCAGCTCCATAATTTATGTGCTTCTGTGGGGCCCAGGTACTTGGGACCCAGAAAAAAGAAGAAAAAAAAGGGGAATCTATTACTGTGTTCTGATGCCGGAGGCACTTTATAGAGCAAAGAGCATTCTTCTTCCGTGTCACTCCGGAGGGAGAAGCAGCATGCACGGGTAGCAACTCCACAGAGGCAGCTTTGGGCTCAGCAGACGCTGAAACTCGCTAAAGACTCACATCTACCAGCACAGAAGCAGCTGCCGGCGGGCTGTGGTGAGGATCAGTCAGCCAGACACTGAAAGGGCTCAGCCCCGTCTCCCACAGAGCCAGCCCTCCCTCTAAGCAGAAGCTGCCTGAGCAGAGGCAGCCAGTGGTGTTCATACTTGGGCCTGGGAGAGAGACAGGTGTTGGCGCTGCTCCTTGCTGGCTGTGTGACTTTGAGCCAATTGCTGTATCTCTCCAACCATGGGTACTTCATCTGCAAAATGGAAATAGAGCAGTTCCTGTCTTATTGAATTATCTTTTAAATAATTGCTTTTTTGAGATATAACTCACATACCGTAAAATTCGCCCTATTTAAAGAGCATGGTTCAGTGGTGTTATGGTTTGGATATGGACTGTCCCCCCAATAGCTCAGGTGCTGGCAGCCTGGTCCCCGGTGCAGCAAGGTGCAGCAAGGTGCAGAGGTGGGTGTGGATGGAGGAGGGGGTCACTGGGGGCGTGGCCTTGAGGGCTGTATCTGTCCCTAGCCTCCTCTCTCTCTCCTGGCCACCAGAGGTTGAACAGTTTTCCTCTGCCACTCCCTGCTGTCCTACCACCATGATGTTTTCTGCCTTGGAGCTGGCTGACGATGGACAGCACTTCTGAACCCACGAGCCAAAATAACCTTTTTCTCCTCTGAGTTGTTCTTGTCAGGTATTTTGGTCACAGGGACAAAAAGCTAACAAATAGAAATGACTTCTAGGATGTGCACGGAGTTGTACCACCATCATCACACCACTGACTTATTTTGAAAGTGAGATGAGACCGAGACCGTGCAGGAGGAACACTTAGCATAGTGCCAGATATGTAGAGTGTGCTCAGTAAAGGCCAGGTATGTTGTTCTTGATGGCTTCCTTATCTGTAGTGGGATTTGAGGGTGCTCACGGTGACAACCTCATGGGACTATTGTAGGGGATACTCAGGCAGCCAGGAGGGAGGAAGGGGGTGCAGTGGAGGGAGCTTCCTGGTCTCTTCTACCTTGTGAATTGGCCCGTCTGTAACAATAAATGTTGAAGTGCATATGTGTGCAAATCAAGTAGAATTATTTAATTCTCACGTTGGCTCTGTGAGCTCAATTTTTGTATCTCATTTATCCTCATTCTTCAAAGGTGAGAACTGAGGCTTCCAGAATCCATGGCTTTTCTACAATCAAGGTTCCATGATCTCTTTATATAGGGGTTTTAGTCCACTTTTCTGTTGTTGTGACCAAAAATACTTGACATGAACAACATAGAGAAGGAAACGTTTATTTGGCTCATGGTTTTTGAGGTACAGTCCACAGTTGGCTGACTCTAAGGCAGACATCATGGCACACAGTGTGGTGGAGGAAAGCTGGGCTCAACTCAATGGCAGCTGGAAGGAAAGAGAAAGAGAGAGAGAGAGAGAGGAAGTGAACAGGGACAGATATAGTCCTCAAGGCCACACCCTCAGTGACCTACTTCCTCTAGCTATGTGCCACCCGGTGACTCCATCCAAATTATTATTATTATTATTATTTTTTGCAGTACCGGGGATTGAACCCAGAGGCATTCTACCTCCGAGCTACACCCCCGGCCCTATTTTTCATCCTTTATTTTGAAATTGGGTCTCACGAAGTTGTGGAGGGCCTCACTAACTAGCTGAGGCTGGCCGCGAACCTGGATCCTCTGGTCTCAGCCTCCCAAGTACTGGGATTACAAGTGTGCGCCACCACGCCCGGCGATCCATCCAAATTATTAATCTTCCAGTGGATTTACCTATTGGTGAGATTAGAGCCCAATTCTATTATTTCATCTCTGAATATTGTTGCACTGGGACACACTTTCAACACATGAGCCTTTTGGGGGACATTCCAGTCTCAAATCACAACAATAGGACAAATAAATATGCCTATTTGCCCCATAATTAAAAAAAATATTGTTTAAGTTGCAAACTTCCAGAAAGGATAACACACAGGTGGAAAAATTCCAACAGGGATGGGAATTGACTTTAAATTGATCTGATGACCGGTGACCAGCCAGTTCCCTCTCTAGGTACTTTCTGCTTTCTCACCTTCTCCTTTGAGTTTCTCCTGCATGCTAGAGAGCGGGAACGGGCCAGGGGGGTCTCTTTCATGAGAAGATGATGGGTATGGGAAAGTGGGAAGGGGAACATTCCAAACCCACTGTGTGCTTGGGCCCTGTGTGTCTGTTTGGGTTTAGGCTTTTCCCAGGGGATGAGGGAGTCTCTGTCCACACAGTTTTACCCAATGCATTGAGTCAGTCCCGGTCTCACTTTTTGGGCTACTTTCTCTTTGTCAGTTTCTAGCTGGATGCACTGCAGGTGCTCTCTCATCCCTGTCCTGTATCCATCCTGACATCCTGGTGCAGGTACTTCTCCTCTCCCCAGATGGTGGGTCCAGGGTGGCATCAACTCCTTGTCAGTCAGAGATGGGAAGGCACCCCTAGCACTGGTTACTGGGACCTACTATGGTGCCCCTAGTTACTGCCTGCCCATCTGCTCATCCCTGTACTGGATAATTTACTTCAGACAGTGTTTTTTTTTTTTGTGTGTGTGTATGTGTGTATGTGGTACTGGGGATTTAACTCAGGGACATTCTACCTCCAAGTTACACCCCAGTCCTATTTTGTTATTTTTTTAAAAATTTTGAAACAGGGTCTCACTAAGCTGTGGAGGGTCTCCTGAGGTTGCTGAGGCTGGCGGTGAACCTGTGATCCTTCTATTTCAGCCTCCCAAGTATTGGGATTACAGGTGTGTGTCACCATGCCAGGCTCAGACAGTGGTTTTATTCTTCCAGAATCTAGGCCAAACTTGGTAGGTCTTAGCCCATGTAACTGGCCCATGTCTGCACATCTGGTTTCTTTGTCTAAGTTCTGACTCCGGTGCCTCCCAGTGTGTAAGGCTGGCTTCCTGTTCCCCAGCTCCAGAACCCTTGGTCAGACCCCAGATGCCAAGGGCTGATCCACCTTCTGGCTTGGCATTATCTGTTTTCATTTATGATGAAATTCCCTAGGATCTAGTGTTATGCCTGGCATACAGTAGGAGCTTAATAAATATTCATTGAACAAATAAATCATAACCATTCAAGGGCAATGAGTATGGCAGGAATGAATGGTGATCGGTTATTTGTTTTCAAAGCCAGGATGATTTAAAAAGTTTTCATTGCTTATTTTCACCCAAACCTAACCTGTTAGAGAAACATGCCACTGATTTTCTTAGGTTTTAAAAGGTGCCAGAGGACTTAATTTAACACGCTGAAGCTCTTCAACTTTCAGAACGGTTACCCCAGACACTCTTGATATATCAACCCAAATCCTGTTTGCATTTCTGTCATTTGGATTTGATGTGTCTTCCCATCCGCTTGGGGACAAATGGCTTTTTAATAATTCTGTAATAAAATGACTCCAGCCATCTTTGCTATTTGAAACTGGAATCTATCCAGATATGTATTTATAAGCACACCCCCTCACATGGTTTAAGGGGATTCAGAGACTCTTTGGAGGTATTTAAAATCTAAGATCTCACTTTTCAAAAAGTGATATTTTGTGTTTGTTTCTCTATCAGGAAACTAACCACTTTCATAATAAAACACAGGTGAATACGGGAGGCCAGGTAGAAACTGAATGTGAGGTCAGCTTGGGAAGGCAGCGGGAAGTGTAGGAAGACCTTCACTTGCCAAACGGAGCTTGAGCTATTTGCTCTGGATTTTAACACATTTTTCACAGGGCCTCTGTTAGGGACCAAGTGGTGTCCCCACCCCCCCAACTCAAATTCATATGTTGAAGCTCCAACCCCAGTGTGACTGTGTTTGGAGATAGGGCCTTCATGAAGGTAATTAAGGTTAAACAGGTCAAAAGGGTGGGCCCTAATCCAACAGGGTTGCTGTCCTTAAGAACAACAAGGGACATCCAGAGCTCTCTGTCCAGGCCCACAGGGAGGAAAGGGCATCCCCCCTCCAAGAAGAGAGCCCTCACCAGAAACTGAATTTGCTTAGCACCTTGACCCCAGACTTCGAGCCTCCACAACCACAAGAAAAAGAATGGCTGTTGTGTATGCCAGTCTGTGGTATTTTGTTATGGTGGCCCAAGTAGACTGACACAGCCTCTTCATGGGTTTTCTTTTTCTTTTCCAGGGACAGTCTATTAGTTAGTTTCCCAGGGCTGGTCTAACAAGTCATCATAAACTTACTGGCTTAAAATAAGAGACGTTTATTCTTTCACAGTACTGGAGGCCAGAAGTCAGGATATCAGCAGGGTCACATTCCTCCCCAAAGGATCTAGAGAACGTTTCCTTATCTCGTCCCACTTTGGGTGGTTCCAGGCCCTCTTTGGCAGCCTCATCCTAATCTCTGCCTCCATCGTCACATGGCCTTCTCCACCCTCTTTGCTTTTTCCTACTGCTTGTAGGAAATCATCACTGGATTTAGGGCCCACTCAGATAGTTCAGGATGATCTCATCTTGAGATTTTAAATGATATCTGCAAAGAGCCTTTTTCTGAATGAGGTTATATTCACCCCCTAAGGTGGGTGAGGACATGGATGTATGTTTTGAGGGCTACCGTTCAACCCTCTAGACACAGATTATTTTATGTAGCACAAATGATGAACAGTTTATGGATGTTTCTTGATAGGTAATTGTGTTAGCTGTTTCATTGTTGTACCCAAATACTTGACAAGCACAACTTAGAGGAGAAAAGGTTTATTTGGCTCATGGTTTCAGAGGTTCAGTCCAAGGCCGGCAGGCTCCAAGTCAGAAACATCACAGCAGCAGGGTGTGGCAGAGGAAAGTTCAACTCATGGCATTTGGGAAACAAGAGAGAGACAGGAAGGAGCCAGGGACAGATACAGTCCTAAGGCCATGCCCCCCCCCCCCCCGTGATCTACCTCCTCTAGCCATGCCCCCGCTACAAAGCTTGCTGCATTGGCCACCAAGCTTCAACACATGAGCTTGTGGGGGACGCTCCAAATCCAAGGTGGCTATTATTATCATCTTCATTCTATAGGGGAGGAAAGGAAGTTAAGTGATGTGCTCTAGGCCACATAGTGAAAAAATTATGTAGCTTCATTTTAATCCAGGCTTTTGATTTCCTGTTTCCAAATTTCACGTTTTTCCCCATTCGGCCTCCCTGGCTCTCAGTCTGCACAGTTGAAATGAAGATGATAGGCTTGAGAAGTCTAACTATATACCTGTACTGAATGCTTACTCTGGGCCTGGCCCTGGGCCAAGAGTTTTATTCATGTTAGCTCATTTATTTCTCACCACAACTCTCAATGGTAAATTTGCAATTGAAGAAACTGAGGCACAGAGGAATTGAAATTAGTGATCTAGGTCCCCAGCTTGGCAAACTGCAGAGTTAGGATTTGAACCCATGTCTGTCTCAATCCAAAGCCCAAAGTCTTAATCCATGTTAGCTGCTTCCTTGAAGGAATGACATTTGCAAATACCTGTGGAGTTAAAATCCGGATAGCATACACAGGAACAGGCCAGGCTCTGGAGGTAAGCTTCCACTCTATTCTGTCTACTCTGTTTCAACATAACAGTAGGAACACGATTCTGGAACCAGCCTGTGGGGGTTGGAATCCTTGTTCTACCAATTACCATCTATGTGACACTGTGCAAGCAACTTTACCCCCGGGCCTCAGTAGAAGGAGAATGAGAGTCATAGTACCTATTTATATGGACTTAATAAGTTAATATTTGTAAGGTTTTAGAACAGTGCCTGGCATATGGTAATTGCTATATGTGTTTAAATTGGGAAACAAAGCAAGAAAAAAAAAATCTCCCTAGAATCTCAAGGCAGGGGTCAGACATACCTTAGGGAACTCATGTGAAGGTTCAATGTAAAGTTCCCAGTACAGTGCCTGGTTTAGTATCACAGACAAAAAATGGTGACTCTTATTATTGATGTAGGTGGGGAGTCAAAGGTGCCCTTGATCTCCTCCCTGGCCCTTCTGTGGCAAGAACATTGCGGCCCAGGACTCCAGGGTGGAGGTCCACACACTTCCCACCCCAGTGGGCAAAGAGAGACAGAGTTGTGTTGGGTGATTTTCAGGGAGGCAATTTTGCATCTTTCCAAATCCTTGTTCTAGGAGTGTGGTTTACTGGCATGAAGCTACTGCCTGCACACTTAGAAATAAGGTGTGAATGGCTGGTGGCCAGCATGTCACCTCCAGTCTTCCTGGGACGTTAGCCTAGAAACCTCGTGACCAATGGACTGATTTCCTAGTAACTTAGGGAAGCAAAGAGTAGAGTTCAGTGACAGTTGTCTAGACCTCTTGGAGAAGAATCTTCAGAAAAAAAGTGACTTCTCAAAGGTTATCTGTATCACATCACAAAAAAGTAACACTGGATTTGAGGCTGGGGTAGGTGGACATTTTATGGCACTTTCCCCCATTTTTGTCCTTGACTTACTTTCTATATCTTCACCTGGATCACCAACCAGCTGCTTCCAAGATCTTAGGCAAATAGCATAAGAAATGACAGCACCTAAAATTTGGATATGTCTATGCTTCCAACCTACATAATTTAATCCTCATAAACACTTGCCATTATCCCCATTTTACAGATGAGAAAAATTGAGGGCCAGGAAAGTTAATTCCCAGGGAGGGAGCTGCATACTCAGAATCACAGCTCAGATCTTCAGAGTCCAGTTTCTGTACAGTACCTCGGTAATGCTGGAACAAGGCAAAGGCTGGGGTATCAGTGTCCCTTTTTCCTTTGGAAATTTCTCTTCCTGTTAACTCTCCCATCTTACAGACACCAAGGACCTCGCGGGGATGTCTGGCTCTCTAAACACCCTCACTGCCTTACAGCACCTGTGCTAGTTGTCTCCAATCACATTTTCTCTAATCCCCTTCCCCACAAATGCTAAGTGAATGTTGCAGCCAGGGTTCTGCAGAGAGCAAGTTAAGTCACTCATGGGCACTGTGCACAAAATATCCCCCCTCCCTGGGGTTGTTTGCACTTCATTATCTCATTGCTAGCTTCTGGGATCCTGGTTCTGGAATGCAGCCCACCCATCTCGTCTCCAGGGGAGTAAAGATACGGGGGAATTATCTTTTGAGCCACCCACTGACCGTTCTTCCACCATTAGGTTCTGAGATTCCTGAGTTCAAGACGGCACAGGCGAGGTGCGTGGTGTATGCGTGTTTCCTGAGCTGCACCGTGCTGTGGGTTCTCTCCAGTTCTGGACTGTGCAGTTTTCCAGAGTGGAAGAGCACGAGAGGCTCATGCAGCAGTGGCTTGTGTGGGCGCATAGGGCCCCACACTTAGAAAGGCCCTGAGCTGGGCTAAATGCTCTCCTGCCATTGTCTTGAAATTCTTAATATTTTTTGAATAAGGGGCCCTGCAAACCATGTAGCTGCTCTGGTGAAGGAGGCCTGACTATCTTGAAGTTTTCCAGCCCAAAGCCCCAGGAGCTCCAAAGGCCTGACTTGTCCTTTATGGTGTACCTCCAAACAGGTGTAAGGGTGTTTAGCATTTTTACTGTCAATCTTTTCTTCATTATTCATTCTCTTGATACAGCGATTTGAATGTTTCCCTTTCCTCCCTAAGATGATGTGTGTATCTGCTGGTCTTTTTCTTTAGTTACAGAGTTTATTCTTATTTACTCAGCAACCAGACAAGTGCTGCCTTTTGCCAATCAGACAGTTATTATTTTGTTCAACAAAGATAATAGTTCAGGTCTGTGAAGGTAGAAATAGAGCACAGTCTTCCTTGCTCAGTGCTGGGGCTCACTGAAGGGTGCACTGGATTGAATTCAGGCCAGGCACTAACCTAGCAGGCCAAGGCCTGGCCCCCACCCCCAATAGTATTGCCATCACCTCTGTCCCTCGACGACACCGAGAAATTTGTTGATGTGGGTGATGCTGTTTGCAGTAAGTGGAACCTGGTTTGAGTATCATCTTCTCCAGCACGCACAGTTTGTGGGAACTTAACACAAAAAAGACAAGCAAGCAACAAACAAGCTCTCTGCCCTCTTGGAGCCTGGAGCTTAGGGTCAGAGCAGGCAGGGTCAGACCACCTAACACCACAAATAGTAATGGCACGCACTGTGTGTTATGATAAAAAAACTACAGGGAGACAAGATGAGGGGGGCAAAAGACTCCCAGAAGAGAGTGGGCAGAGGAGCTTAGGAGGCAAGGGGATGGGAGCAGGGGTGTGGAGTGGGCCACAGGTGCAAAGCCCCCGAGATGGGGAGGCGTGGGCTGTTTAAGGAAGGGAGGCGATGAGGGGCAAGAGGTGTTCAAGGGTCCTGGACAGGGAAGTAAGGGTCCCATCAGAGGCTAGGGTTTTGGTTTCAGTCCTTAGAATAAGAAGTCATTGGAGTCATTAAAAGACTTGAAGCTTTGTGTTGTTAAAACCTGTCTGTCTGAATTACGGAGGGTGTTTATTGGGAAGAAAAGTGGACAGGAGTCCAGTCTGAAGGCTGTGCTGGTGGCCCAGGCAACAGCTAATGGGAGTTTGGACTTGATAGCACATCAGTAGAAAAACCCAAGGGCTATTAAGAAGGAAAAGGATGGGATTGATGGCTTTTTTTTTTTTTTCCTGGGGTTGTGAAGTAAGGATGGAATTAGACCATGCCCGGGCAGAGCAGTCACTCAGTAATTCTAGCTTTCTTACTTGTCCTTGAACCTGGGTTTCTGGGGTGCCGTCAGCCCTTGTTCACCTCCTTGGAGATGTCAGCCCACAGCTCCAGCTGCCCAGAAAGTTCAGGAGCGTCATCTCCCACCTGTCTGGAGTCCACGTCTTCGCTGCTAGTGCTTTTCTTGTCGTGGTACCTAGTGGCCTGTCCCTCTCTCTGTTGAAGTTACTGTCAACCAAGGCCTTCATCCTGATGCTGCCGAGGCACACCTCAGCCACCAGGCACTTGTCTGAAATCAGGGTGAGGAGAAGCTGTGTGCAGGCAGATTAATCTACAGCTGAGGCGGCGCCGTGATTCCATGAGGGGCCCTGTGGTACCTGAGCAGTGGAGAGAAGCTCCGGGCTTCTTTCTTCCCCTAGGAGATACTGGGAAGGAAGTCGCAAAAGAGGCCATGGCGGAGGGGCCTTTTTTACAACTTGGTGGTGGCCCCTCAACCAAGGGCCATATCTACACACATGGGCCCTTGTGTGTGCACCTGTGTGCTTCTGAGTACACATGTAATATGATTATGTGCTTGCATGGTTGGGTTCAGGTCTGCATGTCTGCGCATGGTTCTGAGTACGCACGTACACGCTTGGGTGTGCGGGATGTATGTTTGTGCGTGTGCGCACTTCGCGTACCTGTGTGCCTCTGTGTGTCTCTGTGTGAGTGTCCTTGCAGGAGCCCTGGGCCTAAGCAGCCCCGCCCCCAGAGTCACACATGCCCCTGGCTGCCAGCAGGTGGCCCCTGAACACCGTGTGCTGGGCTCTGGGGAAAGGGTCAGCTGAGCTCCTCCAGCCCGCTCCTTCCAGAGATTCACCACGCTGAGCCTGCGAGAGCCCTCTCCACTGCTCTGGCCTCTCGGGGCTCGTGCCCCAGGCTCTGCCTGCCCTGGCTTCACCCTCAGCCCACACAGAGGCAGATCCAGTAGCTGGGGGGGTTTCGGGCCTAAGGGTGGCAATTCTGACCTGTGGAAAGGTCCCGTGAGAGTGTCGGGGCTTGCCCTTTGTGGGGCTACGGAACCCGCTGGTGCTCCTGGCTCTGCGCCAGGCCTTTGGGGACAGAGGCCTGCCGGACCCAGGCAGTCAGCAGGCACATGGGCTGAGGCCGGGGAGGAGTCCTGCCTGAGGATGTGGGGTGCTCTGTCTGGGCCAAAAAAGGAAAAAAAAGAACATGCACAGGGCTGCCTGCTAAGCTCTGTTGTAGGGACACCGGGACCAAGTGCGACGGGCAGATGGCGCATCCCTTTCTTGGAAGGAGGACAGCAGCATCATTGGTATCTCATGAAGACAGCAACCAAGTGCGCAGAGATGGCCAGCCGTCATTTAATGGTGATTGTGTGGCCTCAGGACAGTCAGGACGGCTTGAGAAGGAAACCAAGGACACAGTTGGCGTTGACCACAGGCCCGGGAGCTCCGTTAGTCCAGTCTGCGGGAGCTCTCTGTTGCCTGGGTTGTGCCCCACTGTGAGCAACAGTGCTTGGCTGGCCGGCCTCTGGATCTCTGGTGCCTACCACAGGGTCAAGCCAGGGTGGCTGCTTGGTGGTGGCCTCATGGGCTGGAGTGGTGGAGGGGCACGGGCACTGTGTGGAGTGCATGGGAGGAGGGTGCCTGGGTAAGGGCATTTGGAGAGGTGGAAAGGGATGGGTGAGCCAGGGGTGGTGTCACATGCCTGTAATCCCAGTACTTGGGAGGCTGAGACAGGAGGACCACAGGTTCCAGGACAGCCTCAGCAAGTAGTGAGACTCTCATCAACCTAGCGAGACCCTGTTTCATAATAAAAATAAAATAGGGCTGGGGGTATAGCTTGGAGGTAGAATGCCCCTGGGTTCAATCCCCAGTACCAAAAAAGAACAACCCTCCCCGAAAAAAAGAGATGGCTGGATCTGTCAGCCAACTTGGTACCAGACGGGCTCCGGTTGGGTTGGAGAGAGCCTGAGAGAGGTGGGGCTTCTAGAAGGTCTGCTGAAGATGGGTCCTGGCAGACTGAGTGACCTGAAAAACCTGAGCATCTGGCAATCCTGTGGTTTTTACTGTTTTCTGCGAGGCTGGAAGGGGCCCCTGGATGGGCCTCAGGACCGCCTGTGGTGGTAGGAAGGGAGTGGAGAGAGGCATCGAGGGAGACTTTGGACCGACCTCTCTTCCATTGAAGCAGCTCAGCTTTTTATCTTGAGGACAAATTCGAGTTCATTTTCAATCAAGAGTGCATTTATTAAGTGCTTACTGTTTGCAATTCATAGTTCTAAATTCTAGCACTGTTTGGAGAACATGAGTCTGCTCTCTGGGTGGTTATATTCTAGTAGGGAGGCAAGTGAACAGGTAAATGGACAAGTTAACTTTGGGTGCTAAGTGATAGGAACACAATATTTATTGAGTGCCTACTGTTTGCAATCCATGGTTCTAAATTCTAGCGCTATTGGGAGAACACGACTCTGCTCTCTGGATGGTTATATTCTAGTAGAGAGGCAAGTGAACAGGTAAATGAATAAGTTAACTTTGGAGGCTGTCAGGTGGGAACACAATACAGTGGGGAAGGGGAGAGACTGACTTGGGGGAAGAAGAGGTGGAGCCACTTAGATGGCGAGGGTGGGCTCTGAGGAGGCGACAGTTGAGGCTAGAATGATCTTTGTGGGAAGAACGTTCTGGATAAGGTTTTGTTTGAAGAAAAGACTCTGAGGAAAAATATGAAAATCACCCAGTTAGCCTTCTTTTATTTATATTCATTTATTTAAATTTCAAAAGTAATACATATTCATTGTAAAAATTTCAAGCCTTATTAATGTATATGAGGCAAAATGTACAAGCAGCTCCTTTCCCTTCATCTCCCCCACCCCCGACCCCTAATTCCACTTCCTGGAGAGAATCTCTTTGTCAGTAGGTAGGAAACCCCTCAGAGTTTTCTTTGTGCACTTCCAAATATATATCCTAATTATTGACTTTAGTTGCTGGTCTCATAGGACATTCAAGCTTAACAAGTTCAAAATGGAACTCTGGTCTCTCCTCAGGAAATCTCTTCCTTTCTCAGGCTTCCTCCTCTTATTAAATGTCACCACCATTGCATACAGTTGCCCAGGCCCCAAGCCTGGGAGTTATCCTTGATTCCTTCTTTGAGGTCAGACCACACATCCAACCCCCTTGCAAGTCCTACAGGCTCCACCTCCAAGCACCTCGCGCTCTCGGCCACCTACGGTCTAGTCTAAGCCATCTGCACGTCTTGCCAGGACCTTTGACAGCTCTTAATCCTCTCAGTGTTATTTTCTACCCAGCAGCTAGAGTAATCTTTCAAACAGGGAGAACCTGGTCAGGTCCCTCCTTGCTTAACATCCCAGTGGCTTCCTGTTACCCTCAGGAACAAAACCCCAACTTTTCATTAAGCTGGGCTTGGTGGTGCACGCCTATGATCCCAGTATTTGGGAGGCTGAAACAGGAGGATCGCAGGTTTGAGGCCAGCCTCAGCAACTTAGTGAGACTCTGTTTCAAAATAAAAATAAAATAGGGCTGGGGGTGTTGCTCAGAGGTAGAGCATCCCTGGGTTCAATTCCTTGTACCAAACAACAACAACAACAACAAAAATCTTCATCAAAGTCTAAAATTCAAGCCAGGCATGGTGGCTCACGCTTGTAATCCCAGTACTTGGGAGGCTTAAGACAGGAAGATCGCAGGTTCGCGGCCAGCCTCAGCTACTTAGTGAGGCCTCCGCAACTTAGTGAGACCCGGTTTCAAAATAAAGAATAAAAAATAGGGCTGGGGGTGTAGCTCAGAGGTAGAATGCCCCTGGGTTCAATCCCCAGTACCACACACACACACACAAAGTCTAAAATTCAAAGCCTGAATGATTGGGGCCCTTGTCTTCCTCTCCAGTCCCATCTTGTTCCTTTCTCCCCTTATTCATTATTCTTGGTCCACACTGGATTTTCTTTTCCCTTTCCTTCCTATCATGTTGGGGACCTCACTCACCTTAGCTCAATGTCACCACTTGAAGGCCTCCCTTATGGCTCCATGTAAAACAGACTCTTCCCCTCACTCCTCCCTTCATCCCCAGCCACCTTATTTGACCCCCTGTTTTATTTCCCTTACGGTACTTGCATTTTCAGAACTTACCTTGCTCACTTGTTTCCTTGCTTGTTGTCCATCTCCTCGGCCCCTGGGATCGCATCTCCACCAGGGCAGAGGTTTTCACTCTTGCTCTTGTCCACGGCTCTATTGATGGACAAATCAAATTGTTTCCTGGTTGGGAGTGGTAGTGCATGCCTGTAATCCCAGTACTTGGGAGGCTGAGATAGGAGGATCGCAGGTTCGTGGCCATCCTCAGCAATTTAATGAAAACCTGTTTCAAAATAAAAAATAAAATGGGCTGGGGGTGTGATTCAGAGGTAAAATGTCCCTGGGTTCAATCCACAGTACCCCCCCCCCAAATTTCTTCCTGATTGCTGCTACCGAGCAAAGCTATAGTGAGCATTTGTGTGCACACATCTTTGAGTCATTGTGTAGAGGTTTCTGTGGGACAGATTCCTAGAAGTGGAATTCCTAGATCCTAGATGCTGGGTTTTATGTGTGTGTTTGTGGTGCTGGGGATCAAATCCAGGGCCTTACGCACACTAGGCAAGCACTGGGCCACTGAACCACACCCTGGCCTTATGTATTTTACAATTCAATAGATATTGCGAAATTACTGTCAAAATATTGTCTGTGTCAGCTTCAAGCATGCCTTATTCTATGTCCTTGTCAACTCTGGGTAATAGACATCTTTTCCTTCTTTTTGGCCTATGTTATAAACAAAACCCTAATTTCATTTTGTTTTAATTTGTATTCTTCAATTCTATGAAGTCAAATATCATTTCATATGATTTATGATCATTTGTACTTTTTCTTTTTCTTTTTTTTTTTGCGGTACTGGGGATTGAACCCAGGGGTGTTCTACCTCTGCGCTACACCCCTGGCCCTAATTTTTATACTTTATTTTGAAACTGGGTCTCATGAAGTTGCGGGGGCCTCACTAAGGAGAGAGAGAGAAAGAGAGAGAGAGAGAGAGAGACAGGGAGAGAAAGAGAGAGAGCTGAGGCTGGCCGCGAACCCGGATCCTCCGGTCTCCGCCTCCCAAAGTACTGGGATTACAAGCGTGCGCCACCACGCCCGGCTGTACTTTTTCTCTTGGGTAACAAACACACTGGTGAAACAATTACCAGTATGTGCCATGTATCATTTGGATATGTATTTTTTTCTAGGTATTTATCTCTATCTTATTGATTGATAAGAACTCTTTATGCTTTATGTAGTTAACTTTGTTATATATTTGTCAATATTGTGTTTCCTTTATCTTTCAATATTGTTTAAGATATTAATGTCTTTTAAATATAGAGGTGAATTTTTAATTTTTCCATTTCTTTGTTTTGTTTTGTTATTGGGGATAGAACACAGGGATGTTCTACCTCCAAGCTACAATCCCAGCCCTTTTCATTTTTTATTTTGAAATAGGATCTCGCTAAGTTTCCCAGGCTGGCCTTGAACCTGTGATCCTCCTGTCTCAGCCTCCTAAGTTAATTTTTCCATTTCTATTGTTGTGAAAATAGCATGAACACTTGTAAAATTTTTAAAAATCTTGAAGAAAGTATTCAATGAAAAGTGATTCTTCCCATTGCACTGAGGTGAACTTGTGTATCGTTTCAAAAAATTGTTCATATGTTTACATATACATTCATTTATCATTCATTTATTCCTCCAGCAAATATTTACAAGTCATTTATACTTCCAATATATATTTATTGGGTTTCTGTATACAGAAAAGGGGAAATAGAAATATTATTCTTTTTGGTTTTGGGGGACATACTCTCTATTTTTTACATTTTAGAGGCTTCCATACTAGCATATACATATCTACTTCATTGTTTTTAATGTTTGTTTATTATTCTTTTTCCTGCATTTAACAGAAAGTATTCAATCCAATCTTTACTAATGGGCATTTACCTTGTTTCCTGTGTGTTTGTAATTACAAACAAGACCGTAGTGAACATCCCGTAGCTCTGTCTTTGCAGGCATGTGCAAATATATCTGCAGCACAGACTCCTAAAATGGAATTGCATTTTAAGTTTGATAGACATTGCCAAATTGTCCTCCAAAACCGTTCCAATTCACACTCCCATCAAATGTGTGAGAGCGCCCATTTCTCTACTTTATTTGCAAGCCTGGATATTATCCGTCTTAATTTTTTGCAAACATAATAGGCAGGGAATGGCATTTCATTGTTTTATTTTGCATTTCTCAAATTAGGAGTGAGGCTAAATATCTTTTCATATGCTTATCGGTCACCTGTACTTTTTTGTGACTCTTCTGTCCACATTCTTTCCTTATTTTTTATATTTTTTGTGTATCTTTTTAAAACAAATTTGAATTGATCTGTAAATTCTTTCTTATATGGACAGTCAAGCCTTGTCTAATATATGTTGCAAATATTTTTTTCCCGAGTTGCCCTTAATCTTTTAACATTGTTTATGTTACTCTACCTTTTCCATGGAGAACACAACAATTTCCATTTAGAGCACATCTCACATTTCTTTAAAATCTTGCAGACGTGGGGAACTTCATTTAGGTAGTTTTTTTTTCAGACAAATTCTTAGATGACAGTGGAAGAAGCCTGGCTTAGCGACAAGGAGGCCTTACTGTTGTCACCGTCTCTGCTTCGACAGGGCACTTCACGACGTGCATTGATTTGCACATTTTCCAACAAGTGAGAGCATTTTGTTTCGTTGTTTAAACTATTTGGGCTTCATGTCTTTTTCTTACTTAAAAAATTGTATTACACAAACCAACAGATGGCCCCTCACCCCTGGTTTAGATCATCATTTTCACAGCGACTCCAGGCATCCCGGTGATTCAGTAGAAATGACCCAGGTGGATCAATGGGATGTGGACCAAGTGGAGGGGTGGAGGGCCCCCCTCTCTTATTTCAAGAGCGGTGTAGGGCTTTTGCATGACTCCATCTGAAGAAACCAGGGCTAGCTGCGCCTCAGCCACCTTGGGAACCACCCCAGTAGAGCAAGGTCATTCTTTTCTAAATGCTGGGAAGCTCTGGGGCTTCAAAGAGTGTATGCTTTTCTTAGTGTAACCTCTTCCTCCCCTCTTGACAAAAGGTGCCTTTTCTCGTGTAACCTCTTCCTTTTTTTTTTTTTTTTTGCAGTGCTTGGGATTGAACCCAGGTCTTGAACATGCTAGGCAAGGCCCTCTACCACTGAACTATATTTCCAGTTCCCCCTTTTTCTTTTACAATTTGAAACAGGGTTTCTTTAAGTTGCCCAGGCTGACCTCGAACGCGTGTTTCTTTAAGTTGCCCAGGCTGACCTCGAACGCGTGATTCTCTTGCCTCACTCTCCGGAGTAGCTGGAAATGAGGTCTGTCTTGAAGTTCTGTGGTAATGCACTAGCTGTACCCTCATGGGTGTTCACTGAGAAGATTTTGATTATCAGAACATCATAAAATCTTCCTCCTCCTCCTTTTCTCTTTCTTCTTTATCAGTCTTTCTCTCTTTCTCTCTCTGTCTCTCTCTCTGGATACTAGGGATTGAACCCAGAAGCATTCTACTTCTGAGTTACACCCCCAGGCCTTCTAATTTTTTTGAAAAATTTGAAGCAGGGTCTCACCAAGTTGCTGATGGTCTTGCTAAATTGCCGAGGCTGGCCTCAAACCTGTGATCCTCCTGTTTTAACCTCCCAAGTATTGGGATTACAGGCATGCACCACCATGTCCAGCTAGTATCTTATTTTTAAATTTTTTTGTGGTACTGGGGATAGAATCCAGGGGAATGCTACCTTTTGAGCTATACCCCCAGCCCTATTTTATTCTTTTATTTTGAAACAGGATCTCACTAAGTTGCAGAGGGCCTCACTAAGTTGCTGAGGCTGGCCGGGAACCTGCGATCCTCCTGTCTCAGCCTCCCAAGTACCATGATTGCAAGTATGTGCCACCATGCCCGGCTTAGTATCTTATCTTTTGAGCAACATTTACCAATTTCTGCTCAAGTATGTGAATGTTTCCATTTCTACCAAGAAGTTCATCTGGAGAAAGGAAGAGCAAAGGAAGAAGTGAGTGGAGGGTCATTTCTTAAAATTCATCTAAAGGATCAATTACTAACTACAGCAGTAGGTATTGGGAACCCCAATCATGAGGAAAATACTGATTTTTTTTTTGTTTGTTTTTTGCACTGAGCATTGAACCCAGGTGCGTTCTACCTCTGAGCTACACCCTAGCCCTTTAAATTTTGAAACAGGGTCTCACTAAGTTGTTGAGGCTGGTCTCAAATTTGTGATCCTCCTATCTCAGCCTTCCAAGTACTGAGATTACAGGAGTGTGTCACTGTCCCTGGCTCGATCGATCTCCTTTTAACAAGAATTCCCAGGTGGGGCTGTTTCAGGGCTGGCTATGCAGCAGCTCATCAAGGATCAACATCTCTGGCGTCCTGCACACTGTGGCCTATGTGGCGAGAAGGTCATGCACAGATACAACAGTGAACAACATTTTTATTGCTTGTGGACTCCTCAGCAGATCTCTTTTCAATGGAGAAGAAACCTTCTCTCCCCCAGAGTTGATTCCCTCATGTCCCATTTGTCAGAACTGAAACACATGGCCACTCCTGAACCAGTCACTGCCAAGGGAAGGGGTTAGTGCAAGCAAGTACTTACTACCTGTTCAAGATTTTACCTTGAGCTGAGGAGTGGGCCACCTTCCCTTGAACGGTGGTTACCTGGTAACCAGGAAGGTCACTGCTAGTAAAGAAGGGGGAATGGATTGGCAACCATCCCTGGTTGCTAGAATACTGCATTTATTTTAATTAATTAATTAGAGTTTTCTAAAACATTACCATGACTATTGTTGGAACATTCTGATCCAGGATTTTGAGGTTTCATAGTTCATTTCAAATGATTGTATGCAAGAAAGAGAGCTTGTATGTGCAGATCTTAGATCTGGCTCCACTTCTAGAAGGACGTTTAGCAGGAAGGAGAATAGGACTTGGTTGTTGTCAACACAATTGAGTGCTCAAGCGACTGAATAAGTTGGTGTTAAGACAGAAAATTGGAGATATATTCAAAGCAGAACTAGGCGTACAGTTCTTTTATAACCTCCTCATCTCTCTCTCTTTCTCTCTCTCCTTTGAATATCTAACACAAACATTATCCAATTTTAGAATTTCATCTGTTTGAATTTGCATCTATCTAGTGTGGCAACAAAGCAACCATCGATTAACAGGGGTTTGAATTAATTAATTGATTAAGTATTGCTTTTGGTTGAAAGGAGCTTGGGCACGAGGTTGGCTGAACAGTGCTTAGCCGGTTCCAGATATTTTTCTCTCCATTAAAGGAAGTCCCAGCTTTGGTATTTTTTCAGATGAAAATTTGCTGGTTCTGCATGTTGGCTGGAGTGAACAATGGCAGCACACCACTTGGCTTGTGCTAAAGGGATATTATATCCCTCCCTGACAGTTGGCTGTGTGGCAGATTAAGGTTGCGAGGTATAGATTCCCATTGACGGAAATGAAACTGTATGTGTTCTGACTAGACCTGCTGGGCTCTGAAGACGCTGGAAATCTAGTTGTCACACGCGGTGTGTACTGTTCATGGCATGGCGAGGGTAACGAGAAGCGCTGTGTCCTGGGTCAGGATCCATGCAGTGCCCAGGGAGTGCCACTGGCACCAGAGAACATGAATTATGCGATTTGTACCTCCCAGCTATTTGAGCTAAATTGACCCTCCAGGGTCTGGAACCCTGTCCAAATTTCCTCATGCTGTTATGCCGTGCAATGCAGGAAAGGAAGAGAAGAGAAGGCTCACACCCCTTGCTATGCTATTGCATGCTTTCAAACACCAGAACAGATTCTCCAAAGTAATTTTTCTTCATGCATCCTGACATTTGAACAATGCAATGCAGAGGCAAGTCTTGAGCTTCTGTAGTCGTCCTGAAATTAAATACCATTCTCAGCCTTGGCAGATTTTTTTCCCCCACTATCTCAGAGCTCCAGAGACCTGGTGGTCCTGTCCTACTAGGGGGTAGGGCTGGAGAGACATACTGATGATGGGGTCTCAGCATGGGAATGGGAGGCAAACAAAGGATGTTCTGTGTGTGTGTGTGTGTGTGTGTGTGTGAGAGAGAGAGAGAGAGAGAGAGAGAGAGAGAGAGAGAGAAAGAGAGAGAGAGAAGAAAGAAGAAATTTGGAGAGAATGTGAATGTGCCTGTTTCTAAGAGAAGCCCTGGTAACAGGTTTCTGGGCAAATGAAAGTTGTATTGTCTTCCATCAGAGATGACTTGAAAATAAAGTGCTTCAATGCTAATACTGCAGATGTCTGCAGGAAGCTCAGCGCCACACGGAACACTGCAGTTAGATAGCTGTGCAAAAAAGTACATGAAGGAAAGGGCTAATGTGCAATACTTCTATTTAAGATAGAAGGAGGAAATAGAAATTGTGATAGCATGCTATTTCAAGTAATAATAGAAAGTACTTGATGTTTACATGGTGAATGGATCAATACTAATTCTGTAGTCAGTGCACATACAGTAGTTTGGATTATACAAGTGATAGATGCACTCAGTATAGCTGAAATTTCCACCCTGAAACATTTATTTCTTGCTGCGTGTTAGATGGAATTTTCCACCCAACTATCTGGAAGGATTTGCATAAGAATGGTGATAGAGCAGTATTCTTTAATGATGTGCTTTTCTTTGTTAAACTTCAAAAATGTCTATGGTGCATGATGAGGTTTGGGTGAATTGCCAAGCTAATGCTTTTATATTTTCTTTAAAGAGCTTATCTTCCCTGTGTTGTGGGAGTTACTTTATATTGTGGTTATAAAGGCAGTGGCAGTAAAGCCGAATCTGAAGCAACCCCCAATCAATGCCTCCTCCTCTTGGTGAGCTTGGTCCTACAAGGAAGAGAGTTTGGAACGCTGCAACAAGTCCAATCGGTTGGCTCATTTTATGCTCCTGTACCTGGCTCTTGTCACCCAGAAGCGAGGATGCCATTCTCCAGCCCAAACAATGACCTCTTGTTAGCAGAAATCAGAACCTTGTCTGTCAAATGGGCTTGAGATGGGGCCCAAAGCCTGGCGCTCACACTGAGGTTGGGTTGAATTATTCAGATGAGAGTCTGGGAGCAAAATGCTGTTTGGAAAGTGACCTTTTTGTCCTCCCCCCACAAGAACCTAATGTTTACAATGTGGGGAGGAAAGGGGGCTGGAATCTTGGGAATTCCAGGAATGCAGCAGCCAAGCAAAAGAAGGCTCACTCTTCAGATTCTGCTGGGAAGCAAGGATTTGTGAGCACAAAAGTGGAAAAACAAAACCCCAAAGCTGGGAACTTCAGTTTCAATGAAACAAAGAATTTGAAACCCGAGGGTGGAAGGAAACTTCGAGGTCACCTAATCCAACCCTTTGTCTAATGCATGAATCCTTTCCCCAACACAGTTCTGCAGTTGCTTGCATACCTCCAAGGACACAGAACTCACTTCCTCCCAACCACAAGGGCAACAGATGACGTCATATGGAAGACTTGCTATGCTCTAGGCGTAGTGATAAACCCTGGAGATTCATGATCTCATTTAATGTGCACAACAACTTTATGAGGTAGGTACCATTACTGTCACCTCCGTTTTAGAGATGGGGAACTGAAGCTTTATATGTTGCAGGAAGAGGATTTGAGTCCGCGGGTCTCCAGTGCCTGTGTTCTTAACCCTGTGCCTTCCTGCCTCGCCTGGCCCATCATTGGTAGCCCTGGTGGGCACTCTTCTGACTTCTGGAGACATTGGGATGCACCTCGCCCTTCTTTTGCAGCATGACCCTTCAAATATCTAAAGTGGCTTCCTTGTCCTAGTTCCCCAGATTTTTAAAAAATTTCCAGCAATACGTTCCTCTTTGTCTCAGTTTGATGAGTTCCACTAAAGCCGTTCTCATTTACCAATGCTTTTCTCAAAACATTTATTTATTTATTGCTTCAATTCATAAGCCCAAACATGTTTCATTTATTTACTGAACATTTTGAAGAGACTTTATAATTTTTGCTGGCTTTTTCTAGGAGACAGTGGGATTTGTTGGTGGCATCTCACCCGAAGGGATCTATCTGTTCTGGGGGCCCAGGGAGGCTTTCTAAAGAGCACACGATCAGCTTTTCCACAGCCTGTTTTAGGGGGAAGGCATTTAAAAAATCCAGAGCATTAAAATAAGCCAGGGTTGAGCTTTGAAGTCATTGCCGGTGGGAAAGGCAGTGTCAGAAGAGAGGACAGGAGAACTCCTCTTGCAGAGAGGCACCAGAGGGGGTCCCCGCGTGGCCCTGTGGGAGGCAGCTGCTCTCACAGTGAAGGGATCCAATTCTGCCTCTGACCTGGATTCTCTGAAGCTCACGGGCTTGTCACCATGCCCCTGCACCAGCTTCCTGGCATGAAAGGCGATCATGGTGTTGACACCCTGGTATCCTGTTTCTCATAGAGTAAGTTCTGACTCAGACCCAGGCCACCTGGGGCTCGCTGTGTCACCTTGGGCAAATCACTCTACCTCTCTGGGCTTCAGTGTCTTCATTTGTAGAGATATAAGTCAGCCTTCTTCATAGGGTAAGAAAAAAGTTAAATGAAGTGATGTTGGTGATAGCACCATGCTACGTAAAAGTCAAATTGGTCTGTCATGAACCTCGAGTAGGTCGGGCAGGGCTTAGAACTATGGCTGACCCCCAATTCTACTCGGTTAGAGAGAAAAGAGCTGACTTTTACTGAATCCTTCGTTTGTTCCTTCCTTCCTTCCTTCTTTCCTTCCTTTTCCTATACTACAGATTGAACCCAGGGGCATTCTATCTCCAAGCTACATCCTATACCCCCAGCCCTTTTTATTTTTTATTTTGAAACAGGGTCTCACTAAGTTGCAGAGGGCCTCCCTAAGTTACTGAGGCTGGCCTTGAACCTGCTATCCTCAGACTCCCAAGTACTGGGATTACAGGGGTACTCCACCATGCCTTGCTTTACTGAGCATTTCTCCACAGGCTAGCTTCAGTGGCCTATCATTTTAACTATTCCTCATAGGAGTCTTAGTTGATATGAAGAACTGTTACTACCCATGAGGAAACTGAGGCACAGAAAAAGCAAGTATTTTGCTCAAGGTGATATGGTTAGCAAGTAGTAGAGCTGAGGTTTGGAACAAGGTGCTCAGATACTGCTGGTGAAGTGTCATTTCACCCTGAGGAATCTCTGGGCACTGAGGAGGAGGGGATAGTGGCGTGCTGTCCTCTTCCCTACTCTGGAGAGCGATGTCTGTTAAGAGTTTCCAGTTGTGGTTCCTCCCCAGCCACCATGAGGGTCTTTCCCATGGCCAGGCTGCGTCCCTGCCAGCCTACAGAGACCCCTGTTAACGTCACAACTCTGTGTAAATTAAGGTCAGTGTGAGCTAGGCTCTAGTTGGGTCCACAAAAGAAATTGACCACAGAGGATTGTGTTGAAATAATTCTAAGAGAAAGACATATCTTGGCTAAAGGACAGTTATTTTGAGTTAAAACAAAAAAGTTCATCAATAGTATGAAATTGAAAAAAAATTTTAAGGAGCAATTCATATAAGTAGCAATTTTCTGTAATTGTGGTTTCCTTCAAATACAAAATGTTAAAGAAACAGTTTTATTTTTGTATCCACCTATCTTTCTTTCTGATTCGGTAGCAATGTTGGGACAGGAGAAGGAAGTGACAATCATTTATTGGTCTAAAAATATTTATTAAATTTTATTTTTGTGGTACTGGGGATAGAACCCAGGAACATTCTACCTCCAAACTACACCCCCAGTGCTACTTTATTTTTATTTTGAAATAGGGTCTTGCTAGCTTGTTGAGTCTTACTACTTGCTGAGGCTGTCCTCGAACCTGCGACCCTCCTGTCTCAGCCTCCCAAGTACTGGGCTTACTTTTTTTTTTTATAGTGGGAAACACTTGAGTTTTCATTTAATGAGGTGGAAAGAACACTGGGCTGCTTTGGGAGATCTGGCTTCTAGTGCTGGTTCTAGAAGAAGAGCACACTTCCTCTCTGGGTCTCTCATCCCTCTCTGTGTTGGTGTTGTGAATGTAATTTGTAAGGTTGTCTTCAAGTCTGGATGCTATGTGTTTTAGTTAGCTCTCTGTTGTTATAACAAATATCTGAGATAACTTTATTTAAAAAGGAGGAAAGGTCTGGGAGTGGTGGCATACGCCTGTAATCCTAGTACTTGGGAGGCTGAGACAGGAGGATTGAAGGCTTTAGGCCAGCCTCAGCAATTTAGTGAGACCCTCAGCAACTTAGACCCTGTTTCAAAATAAAAAATAAAATAATAAAGGGTTGAGGTATAGCTCGAAGGTAGAATGTCCCCAAGTTTAATCCCCAGCACCAGAAAAAGAAAAAAAAAAAAGATGGAGGAAAGGTTCACTTGGCTCGCAGTTTCAGAGGTGCAGTCCACGGTGGGTGGCCCTGTTGCTCTTGGGCCTGTGGTGAGGCAGCATACCATGGTGGGAGCATGCAGCGGAGCACAGGTGCTCACCTCATGGTGGGGAAGTGAGAGAGAGAGAGAGGAAGAGACTGGCATCCCACAATCCCCTCTGAGGGGCATGCTTCCAAGGACCTAAGATCTTTCACTAGGCTCCACCTCTTAAAGGTTCCCCCGCCTCCCAACAGTGCCACAGGCTGGGAACCAAACAAGCCTTTAACAAGTGGGCCTCTGTGGGACGTATGTCACAGTGGCTCCAGCCCAGGCAAGACAAGTTAATTCAGTCCACACTACTGGAGTGCCTATTCAGCATCAGACTTTGTGCTGGGTGTGTGGTTACACACAGCAAAAATAAGGATGCGGAGCATCAGGCCAGTGCAGTTCAAGTGTCAGGCTGTTTGGGATTGCATCCCAGCCTTGCCTCTTGCTGCCTAGAGAATCACAGTCCATTTGCTTTCCTGTTGTGCCTCGTCTTCCTCCTGGGATTGTGCTAATAAAATCAATGAATACATGTCAAGGGACTTCTATAGTGCCTGGCACCTTGTAAACATACAAATAATGTGGGCTTTTATTATAATTATTATTGGTGAGGGAGGTAAATGCTAATCAAATAATCACATAAAAATAAACTATTTCAATTGGGCCAAGTGCTCCGAGAGCAGGTATCAGAAGGGTTTTGTTGGCCTGGGAAATAGTGATTGAGGTTAAGATCTGAAGGACAAGGTCGCTTGTTGGAGGAGGAGTAGAGTAGAGCCTGAGGCAGGAGGAACAGCATATGCAAAGCCCCTGTGGTAGGAGAATCACAGATTTCTGGGAAATTAAAGTAGGCTAGGGGGAAAAATGCCAAGGAGAACCATGGTGAGAGAGGGTACAGGGACCAGGTCAGCACAGATCCTGTCTTCAACTCTAAAATGCAGAAAAACTGTGCTGTGGTCTGAATGTTTCCCCCAATTTCATGGGATGGAACCCTGGCCCCGGATGTAGTGATGCTGAGAGGGGGGACCTTTGGGAGGTGTCTGGTCATAAGGACTCTGCCTTCGTGGATGGCTAAGTCCATTCATGGCCTAATGGATTAATAGGTGAGTGGATTAGAGGGTGATCCGGGAGTGGCTTTGTCACGATGCCCTCCCACATGTTACGATGCAGCAGGAAGGCCCTCACCTGATGGGGAGCAGATGCTGGCACTATGACCTTGGACTGTGAGCCAAATCAACTTCCATTCAATACCCAGTCTTGGGTATTGTATCCGTCAACATTCTCACAGCTGTAATCTAAAGACTTTACCACATAACTTAGAGGAAGGAAGATTTATTAGCTCATAGTTTTCCTGGATATATTGGGGTTCATCCATGTGAGGCCGGGGACTGCGGATCTCAGGGCATGGCAGCAGTAAGCAGAGAGAGGGGGAGCGCACAGCCCATGTGCTCCTCACATCATGGAGGTGGGGAGCAAGCACGCAAGTGAGGGGAGGAGGAATCATATATAATCTCCAAAGCTGCACCCCCGGGACCAACCTTCTCCAGCCACACCCTACTGGCTCAGGCCACCACCCAGATAAATCCATTACAATGGGTTTATCCACTGCTGAAATTGCAACCCTCAAGATTCAGTTACATCAACACCAAACACCAATTTATGAGCTCTTCAAGGGGCCATCCTATATCTAACTATAGTGGAAATTTTGTTATAAAAACTGAAAACAGACTAAGACAAACTGGGTTTTCATTTGTCTTCTGGAGATCAGGGTTCCAATTATACCCATGGCTCTGACACCCTGAAGTGATGTTTGACTGGGGTTTGGTTTCCTTTAGGGTAGAACCCGGCAAGAACCAGCTTCTAAGGTGTGACCCAGAAGGGTTGATACCACCTGGATCATCACACACTCACGTTATGCTTTAGGGACCAAAGCCCCAGATTGTGGTCTTATCATTTCAATAGACTCTTTAATGTCCTATGACTCATAGGTCTAAATAGGGTTGAAAGATCAAGCTGGATTTTTTCCCTTGTCTATAGGGAGACGGTCTTCATGGGTCTTTAGCTTTTGGGGCCATATTTGTCTTTTTTTTTTGTGGTGCTGGGGATTGAACCCAGAGGCATTCTACCTTCGAGTTACACCCCCAGCCCTATTTTATTCTATATTTGGGAGCAGGGTCTCATTAAGTTGCTGAGAGCCTTGCTAAGTTGCTGAGGCTGGTCTTGAACCTATGATCCTTCTGTCTTAGCCTCCCAACTACTGGGATTACAGGTGTATGCCACCATGCCCAGCTTGAACTTGTGTATTTTCTGTCTAGAGAGATGCATTTACACATTTAAATTAAAATTTGAGTGCATTTTTAGGTTGGGGGTTTGGGTCCCCATGAAATACACCCTTGATACCAGGTTAAATGTCCTTCCATTGCAAGGCAATGCCCAGGAAGATTATGCTTTCTCTCCCAATATCTCAGTACCAGCCCACCACCCCCAGCCTATTACCTCCTTTCCTCTTTGCTATTACTGCCTCAGTTTTGGACCCTCATCACTTTCCTGTAAACTGTTTTAATTTCTTCTGAATTTGTGTCTCTGCATTTAGTTTCCTCCTCCTTTAAATCAGTTCTTGCTATATTTTGTGGAAAGATATGTTATTGGGTTGGGGGAAGTTGTGAGACAAAAATAAATAAAATTGTAGGAATTTATTTTCAGAATAAAGTAAATAAGGCTTATTATGGATACACTGGAAAAATACATATAAGTTTAAAAATTCATAATCTCGGCACCCAGAGGCAACCAATGATATATATTTCTCTAGAATATTTTGATGGGGAATATCTTTTTATAGTTGTGATCAAGGTGTATGCATGTACATTTTTACATCAAATAGTTCACTGAACATTTATTTTTCCTTTAGCCCCAAATGCATATACATATGTATATTTCCAGCATGGAAAGTTTGGAACATGCACAGAAGTAGAGACAATACTATAATGATTCCCCTATCCCCACCAGATACCAATACCCAGCTTCAAAAATTATCAAAATTGTAGCAGTGAGCTTTTATTTATTTATTTTATTTTTTTGTGCTACTGGGGATTGAACCCAGGGGCATTCTACCTCCAAGCTCCACCCTCAGCCCTATGTTTTGTTCTTTATTTTGGAACAGGGTCTCATTAAGTTGCAGAGGGCCTCACTAAGTAGCTGAGTCTGGTCGCGAATCCGGATCCTCCAGTCTCAGTCTCCTAAGTACTGGGATTACAAGTGTGCGCCACCACGTCCGGCTAGCAGTGAGCTTTTAATGTATAACAGATTGCTTCAAAGTTTAGTGACCTAAAACCTCAACTATTTATTTGGTTGGTACTTCTCAGGAGCAGTGATTTGGGCTGGGCTCAGCTGTGTGGTTCTTTTGTTAATTTTGGCTGACCTCATTCACCCATCTGTTTTACTGCCACTTAGTGTGTGATTCTCCTTCTGAGATTGCCTGGATGACATCTTGGTTGGCCCAACAAACTGGGTCATGTGTCTGGCATCACCCAGCCGGCCATCTCTGGGCTCCTTCCTGTGACTATGGAAAGCATCCAGCATGGTGGGGGGGCACATGCTTTGCAAGCCCCTGCTTGCATCTCATTTACTTATACTTCATTGGCCAGAGCAAGTTGAGGGGTCAGTCTATACTCAAGAGGTGGAGAAATAGTTTCCACCTCCTAAAGGATATCATACATCATTTTGCAAGGGCATGGTTAAAGAGAGGAGGATTTGTGGCCATTTTTATAATCTACCGCAAATGTGTTGCTAATGTTAACATCAGTAAATCATCATTTTTTGATGCTATTGGTAACCTGTCGTGAATATAATTTAGATGACTGAGTAATATGTCACCCAGAGATGTACTGAAGCTGGCATAGCCATTTCTCTATTGTTGGGTAGTGAGGTCATTGCCATTTTTCTACCATTATGAATAATGCTACAATAAATGCTTTGTGCATAAAGCTTTTTCTGGTTTTAGGATTATTTCCTGAGAGTAGTCACAAAAGTGATATTACTGTGTCAAACATTTTAGAGCTCTTAGTACACTTTGCCAAATTGCCTTCCAAAAGGATTGTATCAATTTACACTCCCACCAGAGTGTGTGAGAGTGCCCCACAGGGATCCTTCTAAAATGCAAATCTGATTATCTCATGCCCAGTTCAAAAGGGATCTCTGTTGCCTTCATAATAAAGACTAAACTATGTAAGACAAAACTATGTCTGCTACATAACTTTTGGACAACCAAGAGACTGTTTTAGCTTGATAAGACCCTACATTCAAGAGTCATGGAACCAAGTGAGTCCCAAGATATTGTTTTCATGTGGTTTGTCAGTATATGTAACATTATTATAGAAGAGTAAGAGTAAATAGAGGGTCAGAGAATTCAGTATTTAAAATGGAAACCTGTTTATAGCTTCCTATCTATAGCATTATCTACCTATTTTAGCATCATATAATCTTTGCAAAGGGATATACTTACCTAAACTTAAGTATATATTTAATCAATGTAAATGCATTATAGCGTATATTTTTTTGTTGGTTAGATTTCTTTAGTTCTTGGCTGGATATTGTGGCACATACCTGTAATCCCAGTACTTGCGAGGCTGAGACAGGAGGGTTGCAATGTGGAGGCCAGCCTTGGCAATTTAGTGAGGATAAAAATAAAAAGAGCTGGGGGTGTAGCTCAGTGGTAGAATTCCCCTGGGTTCAATCCCCAGTACCATACACACATGAAAAAATTCAGAATTCTTTAGTTTTTGAAAATTAAAAACTGAGATTTGAAATGAGATAGACCTGGATTTGAATTCAGGTTCTGTCAGATTTGCTAGAATTTGGGTAAGACTTAACATCTCTAAACTTCAGTTTTGCTATCTGTATGTCTTGGATAATAATGTCTAGGCCTTAGGAGTTTAGTGATGATTTAATATCTACATGAACTGTTTTGCACAACTATTTAATAGTTACTACTATTATTATGATGTGAGAGAAATATGTAAGTTGAAAGGAAAAAGAAATGTAACCAAAAGTTAGGAGGCTTTAATAATCTAGTTCTATAATCAAAACTCCAGGATGTGACTTTTAACACACACTTTACCAAGGTTTGGGACCCAGTTCAGTTTACCAGTTGGCAGTTCTCGCATTTCTGAAGTTTTCCTTTTCCCAACATTTCTGAGACTGCTCAGGATCATGAGTCATTTGCTCTCCTTGATGCTCGCCTTTTATCTCCTTCCTGAAAAGGAGAGCAGAGACAAGGATGCTCCCCTCAAAGTGAAGTTCCCAAATGAAAGATTTCTGGGCAGCCCCGTCTGCTGCCCTGAATGGTGCTGGCACCACGTGGCCAGTGGAGGAGCAGGTATCCATGAGAACTGGGCCCAAGCATAGCTGTTCTCCGGACAGGAGTCTGATGAAGCTTTCTCAGGTCCCCAGGGATCTCAGGACTTGCTTGTTATTCCATCATTAATAATATATCTGCAGATTTGCTCAAGCCCACTTAGTTTTCTCATGCCCCCTTTCTTTGGAATGTTCCAGAATGGCACCATCCTATAGAAAGATGATGTGAACCACATATGTAATTTAAAATTTTCTAGTAGACACACTAATATATATATATATATATATATATATATATATATAATTAATTTCAATCATGTGTTATTAACACAATATAGTATATCTAAAATATTATTTAAACATGCAATCCATATAAAATTGTTGATGAAATAATTGAGATGATTTTGTTCATATGAAGTCCAAGATCTGGAGTATGCTTTACACTGGCAGCACAACTCAAGTCGGACTTGCCTCATTTTAAGTGTTCAGTAGCCACATGTGGCTGATGGATACTTTATAGGATGGCACTGTTTGAGAGCAAAACTACCTGGACTCCATGTACAACTCTCTAGGAACTCTTGATACCCACAGGTAACTAATTCTCTTGAAAACTTACTTCTGTTGCCAGATTGGCTGGATCTGTCAGGGTCAGGATTTTACTATATGCTGAGTCTAAAATTAGTCCATTTCACCTAGGATTGTGTCTGGTTTACCAATCTGTACTCTATTTCCCCTACCGTGGTCTCTTGTGTTTCTCTACTTTGATTGCCATAATCCTGATCTATGGAGAAGGCCAGAAAGTCAGAATTTTAACTGTGTTCCTCTCTTGAGACTCCTCTATTCCTGTGTGAAGTTGAAAATCCAAAGAGATGTGTGGGAATCTGTAACCCAAGAGCACAAGGAGATGATGGGGAACAGATAACTCTTGACAGTGGTCATGTCTGAACCTTAGGCAATGACCCAGCTAAAGGGTTATGTTACCTAAGTAATAATGATGTGCTCTTGGAAGTGATGGTGAGGTAGAATAAAAGGAACGATATAGAGGGGTGAGTGCAAGCAGTTCTGTACTGGTAGAGACCTCCTGCAGAAGGCATGCACTGGGAAGGATTCCCAATAGTGACAATAGGGTCATCAAAATCCTTCTCTGTATGACAGCTTCACATGCATTCTTTCCTGAGGATGACATTGTTAACCTTGTTTAATAGAAATAGTGAAACTCAGAGAGGTTAAATAACTTAGCCAAGGTCCAAAGAAAGAACCCAAGTCTAGGGGACTTCAAAGACCTTAAGTTTTTATTGTCTCATTACTGTCCTTAAACAGTAGGTGTCTAGGGATTGACTCAAGGGACCTTGGCCAGAGAGCGATAGGTCTTTGCAGCCAATACTTGTAAGTTCTTTAAATGATAAGGTTATGTGGTGCCATTGTTCTTGTTGCTATCACAGTGAAAGAAATTCCTCCCACATGGCATAAAACAACCCCTTCTATGCTCACGACTCCAAGTGTCAGGAATTTGGCCAGGGCCGAGTGAGGTTGCTCATCTCTGCTCTGTCTCATGCGAGGCCTCAGTTGGAAGACTTGAAGGTTGAGAACTGGCATGATCTGGACACCCGGTCACTTGGGTGCCTGGTGATCGAGGCTGGC
This sequence comes from Glis glis, assembly GCA_004027185.1. Taxonomy (NCBI): domain Eukaryota; kingdom Metazoa; phylum Chordata; class Mammalia; order Rodentia; family Gliridae; genus Glis; species Glis glis. Next base: position 34,399 of record PVJS01013054.1, read on the forward strand.
TGATGCTGGGTATCCCAGGCCTCTTCACCTGGCCTCTGTGTCATCTCTTCACATGAGCTGGTTTCAGCGTTCTCATAGCATGATGGCTGGGCTCTAAAGGCCAGAACCAGCCAAGAGTTGGGTTGCTTACCATTGCTTTGCTCCAGAAATCACGAACCATGCCCTGCATGCATCGTACTCAATAAGGTGGCCACACAGTCCTGCGGAGTATGAAGGAGAGGTGAAATAGACTCTGCCTCTTGACAGGAAGTAGCCAGGTTCCAGGAGGGCACGTGGGACCAGAAATACAGCTCTGGCCATTTTTGAAAATACAATCTGTGATAGTCATTATCAATGTTGTTCACCAACTATCGGATGAAGATGGCATGTGGATAGGTAACTGGGAAGGAAATGTTTTATTGAAATGCCATAGTCTCTGATAAATGTCAAAATGCTGAAAAGGAATTAGGAAAATTATAAAAAGGCAAATTAGCTCACATGCAAATGGGGAGTATTTAAAAAGGCTGTTTCCTGCTAAAGATCCTTCTGAGAAAAGCAGTAATGTCTTGCTAGATCAAAACCACTGGTCTTAGGTTCTTCATAAAGCCTCAGGGAGACTCTGTTGACCAGAGCTCTGTCCTGTGTCACCCTCCATAGCCCAGTCCCAGGCAGGACACCACAGCTTGTCTTGGGCCTGCCCTCCTTTCTTCATGACTTAACCCCCAGCCCTCCTTCACTGCAGGTTTGGAATTTCATTAAATCAGGGCTTGAACGGAGAAATAACGACTGTCTTTATATGCACTAGCTTTTTACCGGCAAGCTATTAGACAGAAGATAAGGTTCTGTAACACTGCAGGAATAAAGCCCAGAAAATTATGCGAAAAGCTCCACCATCCAGGATAAATATTATAGGAGGCATTAACCTTCCATAAAAATCCCTTTGCTAGGCAGGAATTTAAATGACAGTCACGGTGAGCGGAGATATTTAGCCTTAGAAACATATTATACTGCCACCTTCTCTTAGAATATCAAGTTCTTTGGTTATTAGCAGTTGAATATTGTTCATCTTTTCCATAAGCATGCTCAGAAATAAAGCAGATGTGTATACACAGCTGTGTGTGTGTGAACCCCACGTTGTATTTCAGACATCCCCAGAAGTTGTATATACGGTCTTTGTTTTTATTTAGGAAAATTGAAGAAGAAATTGATATTCAAGCAATGGTGAAGCAAACTATGATAGCCTCCAAATTACTTGCCTTGAGGGAAAAATATGTATTTTTTTTCTCCCTAAGGTGTAAATGTGATTCTGGACTGAGTGTGTTGGGCTAGAAATTACAAATATTTTATAAATTTGGCTCTTCCAGTAAACAAGCCAAGAAATTTACAGGGCAAATATTTTATATAGACGTTTATACACATCCTACATATGTGCTTATGTATGTTTGGGGAGAACACAGGTGATATTGTAAAAAAAGATAGTTCTGCCTTAAACGCTCATTCTCAGTATCACTACATTAAAAGCATTTGTAAGCTGAGCATGGTGGCGCATGCCTGGAATTCCAGTCCTTGGGAAGCCGAGACAGGAGGATTGTAGGTTTGAGTTCAGCTTCAGCAACTTAGCAAGGCCTTCAGCAACTTAGTGAGACCCTGTATCAAAATAAAAAAATAAAAAAAAGGGCTGGGGGTGTAGCTCAGAAGTATAATGAGAAATAGGACTCTCCGGTACTATCAGAGTCTCTTTTTTTTTTTTTTTTGCGGTACCGGGCATTGAACGCAGGGGTGTTCTACCTCCACGCTACACCCCCGGCCCTACTTTTTTATACTTTATTTTGAAACCGGGTCTCACGAAGTTGCGGAGGGCCTCACTAAGTAGAGAGAGAGAGAGAAGACAGGGAGAGAAAGAGAGAGAGAGAGAGCGAGCTGAGGCTGGCCGTGAACCTGGATCCTCCGGTCTCTGCCTACCAAGTACTGGGATTACAAGTGTGCGCCACCACGCCCGGCCTCTATCAGAGTCTCTTAGTTGCAGCCCCGGAGCTGCTTCTTGCCCTTCCAGGGTTTGGTATGGAAAGATGCTACTTTTCTCCAGGGCTGAGTGAATGCAAGTTGTTAATACTGACCCTCTTGAGTTCCTCTATTCTTCCCAAGTGGTTCTTCGCCAGGAATCCACAAACAGGGCATTATTTCTCTTTCTATTGAGAGAGTAGCTTTAAAAATATTGTTTGGAGGACCCAGAATTGAAATGTATCGTAACAGGTGGTTGACAAAACCCAGTTGCCCCTTAGTTCATTTAATCAAGTTGGCATACCTATGAGACAATAAGAATTTTAAGACTTTCTCTATATAAAATTATCATAAAACCAGCTGAGATTAACTCTGCAAGTTAGAGACAACTGCAAAAAGTGAAAGGAAAAAGAGATCCCCTAAAAGGCTTTATGGTTTTTCCTAATGATAAAATAATGATGCACCCTACTAATTTGTATTAGAAGGATACTAATTTGGAATATTGAAAGCTTTATTCTTTAAAAAAGATGAAGTTAAAAAAATCTTCAGGGCACCATATCTAATCCCAAATGAAATTTGTTATTTTAGGAAGAATGAAACTAATATATATTGTGGACCAATATTCACCAGGTGCTGTGCTTATTAAACACATTTGATCACTGTACACTGTGGGTATTATTATCCCATTTTTACACACAAGAAAACCAAGACTTAGAGGTGTCTACCTACTTGCATAGACTCATTTTACCTGAAGGAAACCTGAATATGTCATTTATCACCTTAGAAACATCTTAGATCTTTAGAATTTCCTTGAATTTCAACATGGTAGCTGACTTATTTTTTGGTACTGGGGATTGAACCCAGGGGCATTCTACCTCTGAGCTACAACCCCAGCCCTTTTTATTTTTTATTTTGAAACAGGATCTTACTAACTTGCTGAGTGAGGGTCTTGCTGAATTGCCGAGGCTGGCCTCAAACCTGTGATCCTCCTGTCTCAGCCTCTCAAGTACTGGGATTAGAGATGTGTACCACCATGCCGGGCAGCAGCCCACTTATTTTTTTTACATTTTTTTCTTTCTTAATACATTTATTGGTGCATTGTAATCTCACATCATTATGTAGATCAAAGTGATAGGGCCATACATGCACAGAGCAGCCCACTTCTTAAGTGATGGGCCTAAATGAAATATCTGATCCTTCCTTCTAGGGAAATCTAATCTATTGACAAAATCTCTTGGTTCCCTTAATTTCATCATCAAACCAAGTGTTTCCTCTGTCGTCACCAGCATCATCGTCCAAATTCAAGGCACCCATATCTCCCTCTCCCTGCCCCCTGCCCTGGTTTCTAAGTGTGCTCTCGGCTTCCAGGCTTGCTCTTCTCTCATCTTCCCAGAGCAGCCGGAATGACCTTCGAAGAAATGAGGTAAAGGGGGTCTCCTGCTTGGAACTCTGGTGACTTTCTGTTGTACCTAGAATACAATTAGAATTTCTTGCCTTGGCCTAGTAGGCTTTGCATAATCTCCCTCCCCGCCCCCCTTTCCTATCATCTTCTCTCCTACACGCTCTGCTTTGCTTTACAAGCTCCACTTCCTCCAACACTTGACGATTTCTAGAAGAGCAATCCCTTTTCTGCTTCTTGTTTTTCCCCACTTGCTTTAATGTAGTCTTCCCCTGGCTCTTCATCTGGTTGGATTCTTGCCCTTTGGGCCTTGGTTTAAAGGCCAATTCCTGTGTGAGGCCTTCCCTGGCCCATCTATTTAAAGAAGACTCCTCCAAGCTGGGTGTGATGGTGCACGCAGGTAATCCCAGTACTTGGGAGGTTGAAATAGGAGGATGGCAGGTTTGAGGACAGCCTCAGCAATGTAGCAAGACTCTCAGCAACTTAGTGAGATCCCATTTCAAAACAAAAATAAAAAGGGCTGAGGGTGTAGCTTGGAGGTAGAAGAGGTCTCCTCCACTGTGTTGTTTTGCTATCACAGCACTTGTTTTGAGTCCTCCACAACACTTGTCACAAACTGTCATCACTTGGTGTATTTACTTACCTGTGTGGTACCTGTCCTGCTCCTCACCCTGCTCAGTCAGTGAATCACATGAGAGCAGGGACCCCGTCTATCCCTGTCTTTGCTGTTGCCTCGGTGACGGACAGTTGCCAGGCATTCAATAAACCTTTGATGAATAAATTAGTCCACACTTGGATGGTCTTTCTGCTCTTAAAAGCCCCACCATCTCAAACCACAGAGTCCGTTCAATAATCCTTCATCTTTTCAGTGTCATATTAGGCGAATATATTAGAAGTGACTTGAGGAACTCTGGTCTCTACTCCCTTCTCCACTGTTAATGTGCTAGGTGACCTGGAGCAAGCATCGCTCCCCTCTGTTCAATTCCTCTTCTGCTCAGCTCTCTAAATCCCCTCCCTCCTTGTCCCGACTCGGATTGTTTGCAGTTTCCCTTCAGCCATCCTCTGGAGCAACCTTCATGGAAGTAGCTTGGTTTGAACTAAGTCTCTGTATGGAAATGCAGCTTGCAGTTGACTTAGATGAACCCAGGATTTCCTTCTGCTGGAGGCTCTTGGGCGGTGTTAAGGGAGGGTGCCAGGTGATGATGTTTGGGTGGAAGGCAGCCTCAGACAGCACTCTCCAGCGGGAAGGTGGCTTTAATTGCTGACAGCCACTGTGATGGTCAAGGAACCTGTGTACCTTTTGCAACACCCGAGGCAGGTTGAACAAGCACTGAGGAGCGGACAGCACTTACTGACATCTAGTATCCTTGCTTCTCCTTATCAACTCAGGAGCAGGAGTTCCTCTTCAGGAATCCTGATCTGAAAGAAGTGTCTAGAGGTCAGAGGAGGCAAGCTCCAGTGTGTGGGCTGGATCCCGACTGTGTGGCAGGGCCCAGCTGGCCATCTGGTCTGTGTTTCTACCTGTGGGAGACTATTTTCTTCTGCGACGTCTATCTGGGGAAGGAGAAGAATAAAATGTGTGCTCTTTGCTCTGCAAGATGCTCTAATGCATCATCCCAGGGAATACCACGCGCTATACCATGCAGAATGCCACACGTGGTATCAGGGAATCCCATGAGGGCCTTACTATTTTCATACTGTCTCCATTTTCCAGACAGGGAAGTTGAGGTGTTAGAACGATTAAATAATTTATTTGAAGTCCTGGTGCTCAGAAGTGGCAAAGGGCTCATGGGCTCACACCCTCTCATCTCAATGGTCAGGTTCTGGTGTCACAAGGGGCCCTGACCTGCACAGAAGGAGTTATTTGCACAGTTTGGAAAGCAGCCCTGGTGGGCGGGGTGTGCTGGGATTGGATTTGGCAAACAAATCTCCAACTACTGAGCTTCGTAACTTAAAAAGTAAAATTAGGCAAACTGCATCTGATGTCAGGATAAAGACAGAGAAATGAGTGAATTAGGGAGAAGAATCCTCTGTTTAATAGGAGAAAAAGAAACACTGAAGCGAACTTTCAAATAATACCAATATATTATTCCTTAGATCTCTGTTGGCTTCACAGCTTTTGGATGTTTCAAGCAAACTGAACATTTGTCAAGCCAGCAAATCAACCTTCTAGAAGGTATCGGAGAGCCAGAAGGAGGAGACATTCGACCATATTTATGGAGTGCTGACTTTGGGCCAGGCCCTACTGGTCACTAGAGACAAAAGGGGAAAAAAGACACAGCCCCAGTCCTTGAGAGATCAGGCCGAGGTGAAGGTCGGGGACAGACCAGTAAGTGGACAATTTAATGCTCTGTGGCTCTCAGGCTGTGACAGAGCTGAGAACTGGAGCCTGTGGGAATCAGGGAGAGGTTTGATAGAGGAGGTGAATTTTGAAGGATAAGCCAGAAAAAAATGGAGGAAGGGTGAAGGGACAAGTGTGGAAAGCTATGGAATCACAGGATATGCCAGGTGTCTGGGGCTCTGGGAAGGGGGGCTGGAGAGGTCGATTATAACCCAACCGTGAAGGGCGACTCTGGAATGGACCAGAGGGAAGTTGCTCTAATAGTCCAGGTGAGATGAAGCAGTCTTGAACTTGGGCAGTGGCAATATAGGAAAGAAGACAGATCTCAGGCACCAAAAGGATTCTATTATTGGTTGAGTTCGCATATTAAGATGGTATAATGGAGCCAGGCATGGTGGCGCATGCTTGTAATCCCAGTATTTGGGAGGCTGAGACTGGAGGATTGCAGGTTCGTGGCCAGCCTCAGCTACTTAGTGAGGCCCTCCGCAACTTAGTGAGACCCTGTTTCAAAATAAAGAAGAAAAAATAGGGCTGGGGTTGTAGCTCGGAGGTAGAATGCCCCTGGGTTCAATCCCTGGTACTGATAAAAAAAAAAAAGATGGTATAATGGTACAAAGTAGATGCTCACTGTGTGGATGAAAGCTGAGTATTATGGACGGACCATATTAGGCATATGTTAGACATTAATAGAGAGATACACACTCACATATGCCAGGTGTATAATTTTTCTGATAAATATATTTACCTGGGAATTTTAAGTTAAAATATTTACTTTCCTAACAGAAAGCAAATGCAAATTATGGCAATTCTGGAGCATCTAATGCTTCGTGCATTATGATGACAAATTGTTCTTTCCAAATAATTCATATTTAGTAACAATGTTTTCTGCTTGATTGCTTATTATTTTGTTGTACTATTACAGATATTGCGTTTGATCTTCGAGTTGAATTTGCTGTTCCATGTCATTAAATAAATTCTCAGGGATATAATTTATTTCGCTCCTCAGAGAATAGAAGGAATTCAGTACTTTCGAAGCAAGTGCTTGGTTTTTAGGGAATTAGAAAAACATGAAACACCTTTGTTGTGATTTTTTTTTTTTGCACCAATAAAGATAGGTCTCTTTTCCTGGGAAAAGTGATGTTGAAGATAGGATGGGCTGTGGTGTGGTGAAGGTGGGCTGCATGTTAAGGCTCGTGACTACTTGTCCTTTAGGGCTCATGAGCTGCCTGCTCACCTATCTACATTAGATTTCCCCCCCTTTGTCCTCCTTTCACCCTGTTCTCATTGTTCGCAGTATTTATCACAGTGGTGACTTATCCATTTGTGGTAGACTGAATGTGGCTGCAAATCCTTTCTTCTTCCATCAGGAAAACGGGGGTCTGTGTGCCCTTCCGTTGGGTCTGGGCAGGCTCTATAACTGACAGTCCAATAGAACATGGCAGAAATTATGATGTGAGAGTTTCCAGGCCCAGACCTTAATAAACTGCCAGCTCCTGCTTCCTATCTCTTGGAAGACTTTCTGGAGCCCTGAGCTACTAAGAAAGAAGCCGATTACTCAGACACTGTCATACTGGAGAGTTCCCTTGTAGGCATTCTGGTCAACTGTCCTCGCCAAGCCCTGTCTTCCTGCTAAGGTGTATGACATGCTGGTGAACTGCTTTAGACCCTCTAGACTATACCATGTCTTCCAGTTAACTATTATCATGCAATTTTCATCAACACCATGTGGGACTGGACTTCTTAGCTGAACCAGCCTGTATTTCTGACCCTCAAAATTCTGAGATGTAATAAAATGGCTGATGCTTTAAACCATACATCTTAGAGTAGTTTGGTATGCAGACAACAGGGGGATGTTCCTTGATGCTTATTATTACTATCTGTTTTATTGTTACTGTTTTCTCCTTTAGGGTATAACCACCATGAGGACAACAGGGACTAGGCCTATTTAGTTCACTCTTGTGCACTTAAATATTTAGTCCAGTCTTGGCACACAGCAAGAGTACAATACATATTTATTCAAGGAATGAATGAACGTTCCATGTTGCAAATCGAAAGGAGCAGAGTTAGCTAACACCTACGTGTGGATCCTCTTTTCAGACTCCTTGGTTTTCTTCTGATATGTGTCCATGTTCTGGTACTAAACCTCTTCTGCTTTTTTTTTTTTTTTTGCCTGTGACATTTTGAGGCTAAGGGTGCTATTTGTTTCAATTTAGGGATGCATATATTTTTCTAGAACACATTACATACCTGGTTTTCTCTGAGAGGTGATGGCAAGAGGGAGAGCATCATTTGAGCCTGGAATTAAGAAGCAGTGTACCTATCATCTATCATCTATCTATCTATCTATCTATCTATCTGTCATCTATCTATCTATCAATCATCTATCATCTCTCTATCATCTATCTATCATCTATCAATCTATCATCTACCTATCTCTGTTTATTTCTATCTTTCAATCAACAAATTGTCTATCAATGTCTATATATGATCTATGTATCTTTGTCTTTATTACCTATCATCTATTTCTATTTGTCTATCTACCTATCAAACAATTATCTATCTATCATCTATCTATCTATCTATCTATCTATCATCTATCTATCTATCTACCT
>PVJS01013055.1:0-42723 GCA_004027185.1 Glis glis
GCTGGAGGCTCATTGGGCCTAATTCTCTTGGGCCATATATACCCTTGAGAGGGGGTCTTTATCTTGGGTGAACATATGCTCCTTAAGCTGGGGCTGGGCATGTGCAGTTACATCTAATACTAGGGTTGCATCAGCCAGGGGGAGAGGGCGTTGAGCATATCTTATCACTCGAGCCAGACCTGGGAGGCTCCTGGACTTTCCAGCAGCCTGGGAGGCCCCCGGGCTGTCATTTTGGGTGTCTTACTTTAACTCACACACATTTGCCTCAAAATGGCAGGGCTTATATCAAGCAATTCACAATTCAAAAAGCATGTCCAAAGGCACTCTCCACAGCCAGTGTCAGAGCTGTAGTCACTTTCTGATCCTCCACATTAATGGAGAGAAACAGGCAGCCAGAGGACTGAAAGCATGCAGATCTTTCCTGTTCAAATGTGTAACGAATTATTTGATTGTTTCACAGGACCCGTAACAGGTTCTGCTTCCTAGCTGAGGCCCTGTCCAAGCTGGCTGGTGTTCTCCATGCCGGCAACTTGGCAGAATGACTGTGTAATCAGTGACTGATCATCCACTAACTGGGCACTACGTCCTGCAGGGCACCACAGAGCAACAGACCCACGGGTGACCCCTGGGAAATCAGGCATCAGAGCCAGAATGCAGACTAAAAAGGAGGTAGAGTCCTCCTTTTAGGACATCTGCTGCCTACCTTTTTCCTGGTCTTATTAAAAGTGTGACATTACCGGGAGCAGTGACCCACACCTGTAATCTCAGGACTTGGGAGACTGTGACAGGAGGATCCCAAGTTCGAGGGCAGCCTCAGCAACCTAGTGAGACCCTGTTTCAAAATAAAATGTAAAAAGGGCTGAGGATGTGGCTTAGAGGGAGAACACCCCTGGGTTCAATCCCCAGTACCAAAATAAATAAATAAAAGTGCAACATCGCTTTTACCTTTTTCTTTTTCAAGTGCCCAGGGCTTTGTGTATGCTAAACACGCACTCTACCAATGGAGCTACATCCTCAGTCCAGGACAACGCTTTTAAATTTAAAATCACAGAGTACCTCTAGCCAAGTCATTCTCAAATCTTCTTTTGTTAAATGTTGCAGAACCATTAAACCAAATGCATACTTAATAAAGAAAAATGGGAAGGATAAATAAGAAACCAATACAAATGATTACCTATAATAAGGGATGGTGGGGCAGAAGCCCATGACTTTTGAAGCATATAAATTTGTTACCTCTTCAAAAGAGTAAAATAACATTTAGAGTTAGAAGCCCAAAATGTAAAGCAGCTAGCTGCCAGAGGAGCTGCTTGCAGGGAGAGCCCACCACTCCGCTCCATGCTGGCACCAGGGTCCTGGGGTCTCTTCCACGGCTCCTGCGCCTGGCCCAGTCTTTGATTTTTTAGCTGGGGAAAGAGGCCCCGGCGCTGGCTGCCTCCCTGGTCTCTCCTTCCACAGAACACATTCAGGTAGGGCTCCATACCCTCCCCAGAAGAAACGAAACACTTGATCCTTTTGAAAGATTTATTTTTAATTAAAAAATAAAAGTTATCTTAACATGTCTGCATGTGCAGTTTGAGCGATGGCAACTCAATGAAGCAAGAAAAACAAGGCTTATCAGTTCTCGGGTCACCTGACTGTCTTAGAATGGGTACAAAGGCACACGTGTCTCCAGATAAACAAACTGGATTCAGAAACATTTCTAGCAACTCACGATTCCCTTCTTCGGACTTTTTTGTTGCCCGCTTTCCCACCCCCCCCCAAAAAATCCCCAAACATTAAATTCTCTTTTTAAACTACAGAAATAAGTGCTGAGTCAGCAAGGCGCCTGGGCAGGCTGCCCAGGCACCTCTGGCTCTCTGGCTTTGGTGACTGGCTGCCCAGAGGGTGGCAGGGAGGGGAGGTCGCGCTCCACTGCACACCAGCTTGGTGCTCACGACAACAGGCAGGCTGCTCGGACCCAGGCAGGCAGCTCCAAAGCACTGTCTCCCTCAATCAAAGGCATCTGTGGCCAACACAGCCTTCCAGGAAGAGAAAGGCTAAGACAAGCAAGTCTCCATCCGATGCTAACTGTGGGAGGGAGGGAGCAGCGAGGGAGGGAGGGGATGGAGCACCTCTCCTCCCCCACTTGACCAGGCTGGGAGGAGTTTTGCTCCCCTACTCTCCCTGCTTTCTTTCTCTTCCCTTCTTCCCAGTCTCCCACTTCCCCCCAAAGAGTTCTATTTTAGCTTAATGGTGGGGGCTCAGAAGAGGCTCCTGGCAGCTCCTGGGGCTGGCCTGGTGGCTCTGTCCCCTCCGAGGGGACAGCCTGGACTTCGGGCTCCTGGGCTTCACAGGGCTCCTCCTGCCCCTGCGCGGGCTCCAGGCACTCCTGGCTCTGGGCCTGGCTGTTCATTTTCTCCTCAGCTTCAATCTCCTCCGATGTGGGGATGGAGTTCTTCTTGGGACGACCTTTGGGTTTTGTGGGCGCTTCCTGTCCACCTTTAAGAACCTAGGTGAGGGGGAAAAAAGTTGCTGAGTCTAAGAAATAACTTCTTGCCTATACTTTCCTGTCCCTAGTACAAACTCAGACAGTGTCTCAAGGCTTCCATCGCGCTGGCAAAGTTACGGGATTTAGCAAAATGTACTCCAAGCCCATCTAAGTCATTTACAAAGACGGCTTTGTGTGTGCTTGATATACTTGTAGTCATGATCAGGTTTTGACATCTAATGACATAATCATGAACACAGTGAAAATCAACTTCAGTAAGGAAGGAATGAAAATGGAAATGTTAATGTGATAACTGTCACACGGACAAATTAAAAGGACAATAATATTTGTGGCAAGCAGGAAAATATACACACTCTAGTGTGAAAGTGTAATTGGTACAGACTTTTTAAGACAATTTGAGAATTCAAATCAAAAGTCTTAAAATGTGCATCCCTTTTATGTCACAGAAATCCCTTAGGATAAATTTGTAAAAAGTCATCCAAGACAGGCGTGGTGGCGCATGCCTGTAATCCCAGTACTTGGGAGGCCGAGACGGGAGGATCTCAGGTTTGAGGCCAGCCTCAGCAACTGAGCAAGATTTTATTTCAAAAGAAAAGATAAAAAAAAAAGGCTGGGGGTAGAATACCCCTGAGTTCAATCCCCAGTACCCCCCACACACACACGTCATCCAAGACTAAGACAAAGATTGATGTGCAAAAATATTCACCACAGTATTGATTATTACAGCAAAAGTTCGGGGGGTACCCTAAAGATTCAGCTATGTAATTGAGTATATAATGATAATATATCCCCAAGACAGAATACTTAATAACCATTACAAATACTATATAGGAGTATTTAATGACATGGGAAATATTAAGAATATATTTTGGGGAAAAATATATTTTGTGAAAAATAGGTTATTAGGTAACAGAGTCCAATTTGGAGACTAGACAATTATATATACCACCTAGTTTGGAGTGTCAGGATCCTGCATAATTTTCATATTTTCTTTTCCTCTGTGTACTGTTCAAAGAAGTAGTAAGATATAGTAGAAAGTGCTCTGGCTCGAAAGGTAGGAGAACTACATTAAATTCCAACTCTGTCACTTAGGATCTTTGTCTTCGGAAAAGCCCTTCAAAGAATCTGAGCCTTAGTTTCCTGATCCATAAAATGGGGACAATTATACCTCCCACAGCGTGAAGATGAGAGTGACCAACACGTGATGGGCGTGAGAGGGCAGAATCGCCCTCGAATGGCAGACCTCCTCTGCTCCAGAACACGCCTCTCCCTGGCTGACTTCTGCTCCCTAAGTTGGTCAACTCCCTCCACCTTGTGCCCTGGGAGTGCTTTTCATAAAATGCTGTCACTGCACGTTTACTTGCTTGTCCCTCCCGCTAAGTCCCCGCATGTAGCAGGCATTTGAAATTGTTGTGGAAGGAACTCACTGTTCTCAAGAAACATTTCCATGGAGTTGAAGAAAGATATACAGTAAGCAAAAGATTCATACCCCAAATGGCCTTTATTGACACCAAAGGACTTACACAGTTATTATCCCAATTTGTGATCTACACAGGAATCCTGCGAGGTAGGCAGGGATTGGTTTTTAATATTTATATTTTACTTTGGAATGGTACAGATAGTCCTTCCTCCTTTGGCTCCAAACCTTGGCTTGGTGTAGTTGTACTGAAAAGGACTTTGGAAGGATCTAGGTTAAACAGAGTTAGGGGTGGGAGATGTTTTTACTACTACATACTGTTATAGTATCTGAGATAAATCGACTTATAAAGAGGAAAGGTTTCTTTTGGCTCACAGTTTTAGAGGTTCCCATCCATGGTTGACTAGCCTGTTGCTTTGGGGCCTGTGGTGGCACAGTATCTCATGGCAGAAGCGTGGGATGGAGGAAGCCACTCACCTCAGGGTAGCCAGAAGCAAAGAGGGGACCTGGGGTCCCACTCTCCTCTTCAAGGCCATGACCCCAATGACCTAACTTCCTTCCTCTAGACCCCACCTCCTCAAAGCTTCGCCACCTCCCGATAGCGCGAGGCTGAGGAACAAGCCTTTAATACACGGGCCTTTGGGAGATGTTCCAGATTCAAACTACAGCACATGCCTGATTTCCTGTTTTCTTACCCATTTGCACAGAAGCTCCTTGAAAGCAAATCCTGCATCTCTCTTATAAACATCTAACTTTATATGCAGCCACTAAATACTTATTGACTACATAGGCAGCTCTATGTATTGACTTTAAGAACAACAGAGGACCTCCAGGGTCTGAGCTTTAAAAGTGAATGTAGTAACTCATCAAACCATAAGTTCTTTAACAAAACAGCTCTGAGATATAATTCACCATATCACACCATTTAAAGTACACAATTCAATGATTTTTTTTGTATAGTCACAGAGTTGGGCAACTATCACTGCGATGCAATTTTAGAACATTTTCATCAGCCCCATAGAAACCCCATATCCATTAGCAGCTACTCTGCATTTCCCCCCAACCTCCTTGCCCTCAATCCCAGGAAACTACCAGTCTGCTTTTGCTCTTTGTAGATTTGCCTGGTCTGGACATATCATATAAAATGTGATCATAAAATATGTGGACTTTTGTGACTAGCTTCTTTCACTTAACATGGTGTTCTCAAGGTTTATCCATGTTGCACCATGGGTGGTACATGGTAGTATCTGATACATGGTTGTATCAGAAAACAATACCTACTGTACGCATACACCACATTTTGTTTACTAGTTTATCGGCTGATGAACACTTGGGTCACTTCCACCTTGTATCTACTATAAATAAAGCTGCTATGAACATGGGTGTGCAAATATCTGTTTAAGTCCCCGCTTTCACTTCTTTTGGGTGTATTCCCAGGAATGGAACTGCTGAATCATATAGCAACTCGGTGATTAACATGTTTAGGACTTTCTCCAAAGCAGCTGCACCGTTTCTCATTCCAACCAACAATATTCGAGGATTCCAATTCTCTCTCTTCATCAACACTTGTTATTATGTCTTCTTGATCGTAGCCATCCTAGTGGGTATAGAAACGGTACCCCACTGTGGTTTTCATTTGCATTTCCCTGGTAACTGATAACGTTTAGCATCTTTTCAAGAGCTTATTGTCCAGTTGTATATCTCTACTGGAGAAAGGTCTATTCCAATCCTTTACTATCCTATCTGAATTTGACTGTTGCTTTATTATTGTGTTGTGAGCATTCCTAAATATTCTGAGCCAGGTATGGTGGCACATGCTTGTAATCCCAGGACTTGGGAGGCTGAGACTGGAGGATCGCAGGTTCGCAGCCAGCCTTAGCAACTTAGTGAGGCCCTCTACAAGTTAGTGAGACCCTGTTTCAAAACAAAGAATAAAATAGGGCTGGGGGTGCAGCTCAGAGGTAGAATGCTCCTGGGTTCGATCCTCAGTACCACAATAAATGAATAATAAATAAATAAATATTCTGAATATATGTCCCTTATCAGATATAAGATTTACAGAGATCTGCTCCCATTCTGTGCATTGTCTTTTCCCTTTTTTGTTAATATTCTTCACAGTATAAAAGCTTTTAATGTTGATGAAACCCAAGTTAATTTATCTTTTGTTGCTTTTGGTACCATATCTAAGAAGGTCTTGTCTAATCCCAGGTTATAGATATTTACCTTTATGTTTTCTTCTAAGATTTTTATAGTTTTTAGCTCTGTGACTCATTTTGAGTTACTTTTTGTGTGTAGTTGTGAGGACAGCCATACTTTCTGAACAAATACCTCCTTTTAGCTGTGAATCTGCCTCATCTGTTTGAATTCACCTAAATAGTTAACCCAGTGACATGAAGGGACCCTTAACAATGTACAGATTCTGACAGAAACCACCTCTGGGGTGAAAACGTCCCTGTATTCCTTTTCAGGTAAGTCAGTATCTGATTTTGACTGCAGTTGGAGCACAGGCTTTTGAAAGCGCCTGAATGTGTTGAAAGCAGCTCCACTGGGTATGAAAGAGGTTATACAAAAGTAAGTTGCCCCATGTAGTAATCAAGTTAGAAAAGGGCAGGTCTAAGGAAGCCACCTAATTGGCAAAAGAAAGTCCAGCCCAGCAATTAGAGAACACCACCCACACAGCTTGGATCAACCCCACCTGGCTGTTTTCCTACAGCATGAAAAAAAAAAAATCAAAACAATCAGACCATTTTCTAAATGGAATAAAACATTCCAGAGCAAGCAATAATTAGCAGATAACTACCCTCTTGGCTGCTTTCCCCATCGACCTCTGGCCCCCTGCCTCAGCACACCCGAGACATGCAATTATCTCACAACAGTCCTGCACCAGAAGCTGCAAGCTCACGTGCACCCTGTGGCCCTCTGGGAGCCCTCCTCCCCAATCATCCCTGGAGCCAATTTTTCCCCTTCTCCCAGAGAGGCCAGACAACCCACTGTACAATAGGTCACGTGCTGCTCTCTGCCCCTCGGAGAAACACCCAGCACACAACCTCCTTTTATTAGCTATGCCTGGTGACGATCCCAACCTCCGAACTCTAACACCAGGTATCCAACAGGTTCTGTTGCTGAGGATGTCATGTTTGGGCATCTGCTTCCTTCCTGAAGAGCGAAGGCCGGGGACAGGCAATTTGGGACGAGAGAGCACAGAAGGTCAGTGTGGAAAAGGACCGTCTCCCTCCTATGTCACATAGGAAACAGCTGACAGAAAGGGTCAAAGAGTGAGCCAAGGGCAGAGTTGGGATTTGAACATAAAACCCCTTCTCATTCAGTTCCAACATGTACCAGTATTTCATTCCGTATGATTTGCGAGGGACATGCAGAACGTGGTGTTACTTTGTCTGTGTGTCGGGTATTTATCTGCAATTCCCCAAAGACTCCAGGCAGTAGAGTCATAAACTGAGGCACTTTTTGCTTTCTCCCTCTCCTTCTTTCCCTCTCTCCCTCTCTCTCTCTTTCCCCCTCTCTCTCTCTCTCTCTCTCTCTCTAGCTATAGGACAGTGAGGATATATAACTGATAATAGTTTCCACAAAGCCAAGAAACAAGTTTGGATTCTCCGACATGAATCTCTTCCCAGAACACTAGTGCTCATGTTATCTGACTGTCCCAGCCTGAAGATGTCCCATCACATCTCAGACAGGGTCCTGGATGTCAAGGCTCTGACCAGACATACCCAGGACTGCTCTTAACCAGAAGAAAATGCAGGGTCCCGGACACCTACAGAATTCACTTTCAGTTTACCTGTGTTGGCCTCAAGCCTGGCTTCTCTGGAGACCTGCACTTTGTGGGTAGGTAAATAACAATGGCAGGCAACATCCCTTGCCGGCATGCTGCCTGGCGGGCATTGTTCCGAATGTGTACAGAAATTAGCCTGGTTAACACTCCAACTCCAGGAGATTTATGTGAGACATTTTACTGATGAGGCACACAGAGATTAAGTAACCTGTCCACAATACCAACCAGTGACAATTTCACGGAACTGTTCACTCTCAGGAGACTTTTAATGTGAAAGATAGTGATGGTGCATGCTGTGTGGCCCACCCAAACTCTGCAAGTGGGAGAGGAAGATGGTATCCATTAGGATCCTCTCATGGAAGAGAACTGTATTTTAAGGCTGAAAAAAGACCACGGAATAATGAGACGCTTTCAGCCTGTTGCAAAACACTGCGGATCCCATTGGAACTAAAGCCAACAGAAATGGACTAGAGGGTGCGCGCCACGTCTCATGTGCAAGATGAAGTTTACCCAACCCGCTATAGGTTACAAATGCTGACCAGTCAAAACTAGTCAAAGATGCTATCTGAGTTTTGGCAGGGTTGTCTTGGCAGCTGTGTGAATAAGTCTGAGAAAAGTGCTAATCTTTTTCCAGTTCCAATTAGGTTACTAGCCTTGAGACATCTTTATTACCCAATTATCTTTCTCTTTTCCTCTCAGTACCTGAAGAGATAGCCTTGAAAGAGGTTTACCAGCAAAATATATGAAGCAATCGGGATCTCAACAATGCTGTGCTGTTCTGAGGGAGTGGGGATTCATCTCCCAGCTGAACACTGTCCCTCACATTTAGTGCCTGCCATTTTGAAATTCTTAAGCGTCCACAAGGACTTCTGTCCCTTCTTTTTCTTCTTCTTCATCTTTTGTGGTACCGAGGATTCAACCCAGAGGCATTCTACCTCCCAGCTACACCCCAGCCCTTTATTTTTCATTTTGAAACAGGTTCTCATTAAGTTGCTGAGGGTCTCACTAGTGGCTGAGGCTGGCCTTGAACCTGTGATCCTCCTGCCTTAGCCTCCCAAATACTGGTTTACAGGTGTGTGCCACCATGCCCAGATTGTTCCTTCTTTCTTCCTATGATTCCCTTTCCTCTTTCCCTGGCCCCAGTTTACTTTTATTTTTATTTTATTTTATTTTATTTTTGCGATACTGGGGATTGAACCCAGGGGCATTCTACCTCCGAGCTACACCCCCAGCCCTATTTTTTATTCTTTATTTTGAAACAGGGTCTCACTAAGTTGCAGAGGGCCTCACTAAGTAGCTGAGGCTGGCCGTGAACCTGAATCCTCAGGTCTCAGCCTCCCAAGTACTGGGATTACAAGCATGCGCCACCACGCCTGGCTCCTGGCCCCAGTTCAGATGCTGCCTCTCCTGGGAAGCCCTCGCTTTCTCTGTTCTGACCATGAACCCTATACATCCTTCTGCTGTTGCCCTGATCTCTCTGTATAACTTAGTTTTCCTCTAAATCTCTCCCACTTGACTGAGTACCTTTTCAATTTTATTTTATTATTATTTTTTTTTTAGGTACTGGGGATCGAACCCAGGGGCATTGTACCTCCGAGCTACACCCCCGGCCCTATTTTTTATTCTTTATTTTGAAACAGGGTCTCACTAAGTTGCGGAGGGCCTCACTGAGTAGCTGAGGCTGGCCGCGAACCCGGATCCTCCTGTCTCAGCCTCCCATCAATTTTATCTTTTAATAGATTCATAGCTTTGCATCTCCACTGGCGGATGAAACTGCGTGCTCAATAGATTATTACCAACATGAACGGAAAGCTCTTGTTTTCTGAAGGGAGCTGAGTTTGGCTGGTCCTGAACCTAACATTCTCCGAGGTTAAATCTGCTGAGGTGCTTCCATTTTAATTTACGGGGCATTGATAGCCATCAACACCCAGCCCACGACTGTGCCAGCAGCACCGTAGCTGCAGAAAAACAAGTGATGTCAGGGGCGACGGCGCATGCGCGTCCTGCGGGCCGGGGCGGTCCTGGCAGGGAGGACTGGCTGTCAATGCGTGCAGCCTCTGACTCACGAGAGATCGCTGATAACCGCAGCGAACAATGCCTCTGCTACTCCGGAGACATCGATTTCGATGACGATGACGATGATTGACGAGGAAGGAGGTGGGTGGTGGAACTCGCACAGAAGACACTGAAAGGACTTGCCCAAATCAGCCAGGGAGGGGCAGGCCTGGGAACGGGCCGGCATTTCTGTCAGATCTGGTTCTTCCAGAGAACAGTCCCCCAAGAGATTTCCACCACGTTTCCAGCGGGTAGCATTGTGGAGTGTTTGGAATGACTAGGCTTTGTTGTGTGTGTGGTACTGGGGATTGAACCCAGCAGCACTCTATCTCTGAGTTACACCCCAGCCCTATTTTTACTTTGAAACAGGGTCTCACTAAGTTGCTAAGGTGTTCACTAAGTTGCTGAGGCTGGCCGCAAACCTGCAATCCTCCTGTCTCAGCCTCCCAAGTACTGGGATTACAAATGTGTGCCACCATACCCGGCTTGGAATGACTAACTGAATCTCCTTCGGTTTCAACTTCTCTCTCCAACCTTCCGCACCGCCTTTCCTCTGAACGTGCTTATCAGTCTATAGCAACCAGCACTTAATCATAATTTACACCGGGTGGCCTTCTTTCTCCAACTAGATCATAAATTCCAAGGAGGTCAGGGTTATAGTTTATTTCATTACTTCCTACGGCACCTAGAACAAGGTACAGTTCACAAGAGACATTAAATACGTATGTGTTGGTTCACAAAATATATGGTTATTTATACATACTCTGCCTGACTTCCTGAATACTTCAGGAGCCATATCACCTCCACTTGGAAATACTTCCCTCCCAGGGGCAGGCCCCCAGTGGAAATTCTGAGACCTTCCCAGGAGCTCCTCTCTGGGAATGTAATAATTTCTGCGTGTTCACTTTCCCCCTAACTTTTCTCGTTAGTATTCATTTGTCTTCTATTTATTCTGCCCCCTCCACTGCTAGCTGAGAATAGCAAGGAGTAGAAAGAACTAAAGGTTTAAGAAAAATGTTTGTAGACTAAGCCACAAATTTAAGGAAGTATCTATCCACTGATCCCCCCACCCCCGAAAACTGAGGGTAGGGGGAAATATCTCAGTTATTTGATTATTTGGGAAAACACCATATTCCAGTACTGGAAACACCAGGACCTGATGGATTAGCAAATTAGAATATTAGAGGAAGGCATGGTAGACCTGATCCACACGGGAGGAACAAGAGCCCGGAAGATTCAGTGAGGGAGGCCCATGTCAGATGACATGGGACACCTGGTGTCTTCTTTCATCCCCACTCCTCCTTTCTTCTCTGAGCCTTGACCATGTCCCTTGTGGCTTACAGAACTAGGGAAGGAAACATTCAACTACTTTGGAAATTCTGGACTTAACAATGCTTTTCAAAAGAGAGAGAGAGGAGCCAAGTGTGGTGGCGCACGCTTATAATCTCAGTACTTGGGAGGCGGAGACCGGAGGATCCGGGTTCGCGGCCAGCCTCAGCTACTTAGTGAGGCCCTCCGCAACTTCGTGAGACCCGGTTTCAAAATAAAGTATAAAAATAAGGCCGGGGTGTAGCTCAGAGGTAGAACGCCCCTGAGTTCAATCCCCGGTACCACAAAAAAAAAAAGAGAGAGAGAGAGGAAACAAGGATAATGATAAGTTCCTCAACTGTATATTTATTCTCAGTACATTTAAAAATAAAACATAGAGTGAGATCAGCCAGTCTCAGAAAGTCAGGAGTCATGTGTTTTCTCTCATATGTAGAAACTAAGGAGAAAATAGGAAACAAAAAGGGGTTCAGATGAATGAGGAGGGAGAGCAGTAGAATAGTGGAAGGGGACTGGGGGAAGGAGATGGGGAGGGGAAGAAAGGAGAATTGAGGAAGGAAACAGTTCATTTTATGTTATGTCCATATATGAAGGTATCACTACCAATCTCACGAACATCTACGGTGGAGGGGGTGGGGAGTGGGGTAGGATCGGGAGGGAAACACACCGAGTGCTGTGTGCATGTATGAATGAATCACTTTGAACCTCACTATGATGTATAATTACAATGCACCAATAAAAGTACAAAAAATCAAACATGGAAATACTCATTCGCAAGGCACTACAAGAGTCATATTATGGAAACTGTGGTCATCAGCGCATGTGCTTGGGAGTACCTGGGTGCTTGTAAACATGCCGGGTCCCAGCCCTGTCATGGCCTCTGCCGTAAGAAACCTGGGAGGGAGCCTAGAGTCCCGCGTTTTCACTGCTATCCAGATGACCCTGCCGCCCACCACGGCTGAGGATCCCCGTGATACTGGACGCACAGTAGCACAGCAGATGTGTCCTCTCTGTCACTGACCAGAGGGTACTGACTTCTATTCTTAGCTGTTGGTGGGAGGGGAAGGAAGTTCTCTGAAAAGGCTAGCAGGTGGGGTCCAAACTAGCAGCTGAGAAGTGTGTGGGTTTCCTTCTTGGATTTCTAAGGAAACTGTGAAAAAGAATATCCCTCTGGTTAAGAAATCCAGGTCAAGTTCAAGCAGCCGGCCTGCCAGCCAGCATCTCAGGAGGCCTTCCCACCTCGCAGCCCAAACCTCCCAATGGTTAAGTGTTGGGAGGTGGTTGGCCCGTGGTGGGACCCACCCTGTCCTCTCTTACCATTTTCTTCCACTTCATCCTGCGATTCTGATACCAAGTCTTTACCTGCAGCTGAGTCAGTCCCAGAGACTGGGCCAAGTCCAACCTGGAAGGAATGAGATAGGAAGGGAGGGTGAGGACGAGAGGAGACCGCAAGAGAGATGGGGTTCTGCCAACCGGCCCAGGCACTTGCTACCAAAGCTCAGACCTCCCCCATCAAATTAATTCTTCCCCAAAGGGCTTTTCTTTCCTTCCAAGAGTCCTATAGAAGAATCCCTGGGAAGCTAAGGAGGAGGCAGCCACGCCCCAAAACACTAGGGGCAGTCCCCATCCCGGAAACATTCTCAGGATGCCTTCTGAAAAGCCCTAAAAGCCATTTCCAGCAAGTGTGCAGTGGGGACTGAGTCCAACAACGCAGTCACATTTCCTGAGCACCACGGGTCTCAGGCTACCCGCTAAGCCCTGCCGTGTGCTCTCCTGTGTTTTCCTTCCACCACACTGTGAAGCCGCTAGGATTATTCCCATTTTACAGATGGGAGAATCTTGGCTTGGAGAAAGATTAGAATCTCTCAGCAACGGCAGTCAAATCCTGCCTGCCACCTGATTTTGTAAATAAAGTTTTATTGGAACACAGACATGCTTGTTTATTGACATGTGGTCTATGGCTACCTCTGTGCTACAACATCAGAGCTGAGTTGTGACAGACCACGTGGCCAACAAAGCCTGAAATATTTGCTACCTGGTCCTGTACCAAAAAACTTTTCTGACCCCTAGGTGGACGACCTCCAACAGATGATCTTGGAGCAAGAAATAGAAGCAGGTTTTAAATTCGCTTATGTCCGACTTGTATGCCCCCTCCTGTACGAGGGCTCGCCCCCACCCATAATATGTTTGTACAGGTCGGATCTGTCAAAGGGAAATGCAGGGCATCGTGTCTCCAAGTGGAGAATATGGAACGAGAAGGGGAATCTCTAGCCACCCTCCCAACCTCGGTCCTGGAGGCTGCCCCTCTACCTACATAGATGAGAGCGCCAGGTCTCCTGAGCAAAGAAAGACCACCTCCTGGAGTCCACATCAGCGCCTTCCTGCGGCTCTAGCCCTGCGCAGTGAAGCAGTGTGCACTTGTAAAGCAGCTTGGCAGTGAGCACCATTTTTTGAAGGTCCCTAGCTAGGTTTCTTTTATTTTTTATTTTTTATTTTTTGGTACCGGGGATTGAACCCAGGGGCGTTCTACTTCTGCGCTACACCCCCGGCTCTATTTTTTTATACTTTCTTTTGAAACCGGGTCTCACAAAGTTGCAGAGGGCCTCACTAGGTAGACAGAGAAAGAGGGGGGGGGAGAAAGAGAGAGAGAGAGAGAGAGCAAGCGCTGAGGCTGGCCGCGAACCCAGATCCTCCCGTCTCCGCCTCCCAAAGTACTGGGATTACAAGCGTGCGCCACCATGCCTGGGTCCCTAGCTAGGTTTCTTAGAATTGCCATGTACCCATCTAGGACCCGCTGTTTCACCCAAGCCTGCAGAGGCACAAGCCTGAGCCACTGGGAGACTCAGGTGCAAGTTCTCAACTTCAACTTTCTCTACCTGAGCAGATCTCACCATCAGCAGGAGCAATGGGTACCCGCCCTAAACATCCAGATGCTGAGAATACTCAGGTATACTCAGGTGCAGCTGCACAGCCCCCTGCTCTGATCAGAGTACACAAATTTTATCTTTTTTGTAACAATGTTATAGGTGCATTGCAATTGCACATGATAGATTCATAGTGATACATTCACATATGCACATACCATCATTTGGTCTGTTACAAATTACATCTCTAAATAAAAATGGAGCCTGCCTTCAAGGAACTTCAGAACCTGTCTTAAATCTGCATTCACATGGAGCAGGTCATCCCTGTAGAAGGGCTACCGGCAGCCGATAGTTTTATTGAAAGTGATTAACAGACCAAAACCAATAAAATTCGGTGCCAATAGCACTTAACTCTTCCCATGAAGGAAGCACTGTATCCCTAGCAGTCCTTCATTAAGAACCAAGTACGCAGGCAGCCGGGCTCGGTGGCACACACCTGTAATCCCAGTACTTGTGAAGCTGAGACAGGAGGATTGCAGGTTTCAAGGCCAGTCTCAGCAACTTAGTGAGTCCCTGTTTCAAAATAAAAAATAAAAAGAGCCAGGGGTATAGCTTGGCAGTAGAATGCCCTTGGGTTTGATCCTCAGTACCACAACCAGAAACAAAACAAAACCAAGAATGCAGGGCAGCTTCCCACACACTTCTGCTCTCCTGGGTCCCCGGGGGCTGCCTGCATCCGTCGAGGTCACCTGAGGCTATCAGGTGCTTTGGTGGATGGAAGGTTCGCAGCCTGCCACTGCATTAGCAAAGCACATTAGCTCACTTGGGAAAAATGGATCCCTGACTCACTCTGGCTGCAGACACCCTTCCCTGTCATCAGCTGCCTCTCATTACCTGCCACCGTTACAAATTCTCACTTCCCTGCATATTCGCTTAAATGGAGTCACCTAGGAAACCAGAGAAACAAACACAGAGGAGCAGGGCGGGGGCTGCGGGAGGAGGGAGCGCTCATGGCCCTGGTCACGTACCAGGAGAGGGCGGGTGCAGGCTTCGGCTGCCCTCCCACCAGATGGTGCCCTCCTCCCCAGGCCAGTGAATCAGTCCTGTGTGGGCCACCTGAGAGATGCCTGGGCAGGTATCAGGAAGCCCCAGGAGGTTAAATAAGAACTACCATTTCTGTAAAAATGGTCTCTGGCTTCTGAAAAGTAAGCCTGAATTTTATCATGCATGCTGAAGCCCTTTAGACACAGTCGCGCAACTCCTAAGTAATGGTGCCCACTTCGCCTGGTGGTACATGTCCAAGCAGCTTTCTGCTACCTGCTGAGGGCCTCCAGGCGGCCATTTAATACCTGGTGATCCCACCTACTGATCCCCAACTACAGACCTGTCTCCATTGTCCTGTGAAGGGACCCCAAATGCAGGCATCCAAAACTGAGCTCGCCTTCCCCGCTGGTCCCACCCTGTCCACTGCCTTCCGGCTTAGGTGAACTGCACTGCACCCCTATTTCCTGGCGATAGCTGCAGAGAGCCCCTCCCCACGTCCTCACCTGTCTGGTGTGGACAAGTACTTCTGCTTCTGGAATTTCTTCTCCAGGCCCATGAGCTGCAGCTCTGTGAAGATGGTCCGACTCCGGCGGGGCTTCTTTTGCCGGAGCGTGGGCTGCTCTGTCTCCGACTCACTGCTGGCTAGAGCCTCTGCACCCGGGGCCTCAGCAGAGGCAGCCTTGGGGGCTGGGT
Source organism: Glis glis (assembly GCA_004027185.1). Classification (NCBI taxonomy): domain Eukaryota; kingdom Metazoa; phylum Chordata; class Mammalia; order Rodentia; family Gliridae; genus Glis; species Glis glis. The sequence continues at coordinate 15,678 of PVJS01013055.1, forward strand.
GGCGGGACAACACAGGGGCAATTCCTGGGGTGGCAGGGACCAGGTGGGAGATGACCGTGGGCTGTCGGGTGATCACAGAGAGGAGAGGGTATGCCCGAAGGGACGGAGAGCCTGGAAGACAAATAGGGAGGAGGTGACCAGGAGGAGCAGGGAGTGCAAGGCGCCTGCCTGCGCTGTGTCTGACAGCAGGGCCTCCTGCTCCTAAGCAGGGAGAAACTGAGGAAAGGGGTGAAGAGAAAGCAACTCTAGACTTACAGCTCCAGGGTGGCCAGGTGCCACGGAGGACTGCTCGTCTCCACGTGTGAGACCATCCATGCCCCCTGCAGGGTCCCCAAGAAGGGGTTTCTGCAAGTCCTCTGGTTTTAAGTGAATCTATCCCCTCTTGCACTTGTGAGCCCCTAAATTCTGGTTTCAGGGATATGGGTCAACGAGAACCAGCAGACCAAAAGAAGTAGAAAGAAATCTAGAAACATATTCTTCCCATGGAATGGCAGCACAATTCATAATAGCCACATTATGGAACCAACCTATGTGTCTGTCAACAGATGAATGGATAACGAAAATGTGGTATATACACACAGCGGAATTTTACTCAGCTATAAAGAACAAAATCATGTCATTTGCAGCAAAATGGATGGAACTAGAGAATATTATACTAAGTGAGACCAGCCCGTCCCAGGAAGTCGAAGGTTGTATGTTTTCTCTCATATGTAGAAACTAGAGAGAAAACAGGAAACAAATGGGACTTGAGATAAATGAGGAAGAGAGTTTGGTAGAATAGTGGAAGGGGATTGGGGGAGGGAGATGGAGGGGGAGAAGGAGGATTGAGGAAAAGAACAGTTCAAATAATGCTATGTCCATATATGAAGGTAACACTACCCCCTCACGAATGTGTTATGGGGAGATCGGGAGGGAAACACACCAAGTGCTGCAGGCGCGCATGCTTATATTACTATGAACCTCAATAATATGTATAATTACAATGCACTAATAAAAACATATAAAAAACCCGCATACTGAGGTTGATTAATAATGTATGCCATCGGTGTGCAGGGGAACAAGGGAATGGTGGTATATACGCCAGTTTCATAGCAAGAGTATTTTTCTTTCCAAAAGTCTGTCTTTAAAGTTCAAATAATCAACGTGATTTACATTATGATGTGAGACTATAATGCATCAATAAAAGCATATAAAAATAAAGCTCAAATAAAAGACCTCTTTCATTATTTATTTATTTATTTTTATTTTTATTTATTTATTTATTTATTTATTTATTGCGGTACTGGGGATTGAACCCAGGGCATTCTACCTCTGAGCTACACTCCCAGCCCTATTTTTTATTCTTTATTTTGAAACAGGGTCTCACTAAGTTGCGGAGGACCTCACTAAGTAGCTGAGGCTGACTGCGAACTTGCAATCCTCCAGTCTCAGCCTCCCAAGTACTGGGATTACAAGCATGCGCCACCATGCCTGACTCCTTTCATTATTTAATAGCATCAAGCTCAAAAGGTCTTTAAAAAATTTTTTTGAGGGGTACTGGGGATTGAACTCAGAGGTATTCTAACTCCAAGTTATACCCCCAGCCCTTTTTGTTTATCTTTTATTTTTCTTGGTACTAGGGATTGAACCTGGGGGCATTCTACCTCCAAGCTTTTATTTTTTTATTTTGAAACAGGGTCTAAGTTGCTGAGGGTCTCCCTATGTTGCAGAGGCTGGCTTCAAACCTGCTATCCTCCTGTCTCAGTCTCCCATGTGCTGAGATTAGAGATGTGTACCACTGCACCAGCTTTAAAGCGTCTTGATCATGACCTACCTACATCATTTTGTCTCTGGGCTTCAGTTTTGTCATATGGATAATGAGTAAGAGTAGCTAATTTCAAAGAACCCTTTGAACCCTAAGAATGTGATGCCACAAAAGAGCCTCTCCTCTCTCCATTTGAGAGCTGATAAAAATAGAGAGGACTCAGGGCGGCACCTGTGATCTCAGAGCAGCCCTGACCGTGAACTTCAAGAACAAGGCAGGCAAGAGCCAATCAGCATTCACACCAGTTCTGGGCTAAAACCACCAAAGTCACAGACGCCGCAGGTGCTACTTGGGAACCGCGCTCCTCTCTGGCTTGGCACGGCTCTTCCTGCTCACTGCCATGCCTCTGCTCTGGGTGCCAATCGAGTTATTGAAACAGGTAGCTTCTCTGTTCCTTGAGCATCCTTCTAGCAAGGCCCAGCAGAAACCACAAAGTTGTTAAATAACAATAAATCACCAAGTGCTACAACTTCTATTTAATTCTCCAGCCAACTCTGACACTTGAGGTTTTGTGTTGTGGTTTTTTTTTAAGAAAAAAAATCATCTGGGAAATAATATTTTACAGTAAGAAAATTAGGCCACTGGACTTGTGGTGTTTGATTTCTCAGCACAAATCACGAAATGACAACGCATGAAAAAGAAAGTATCCGAAAGCTCCTTACGCGGGCAGATGTTTCTCATCTCAAAGCACTTCGCTCCTTTAATGCTGACATTTCGTTCAGAATGGACTTCCTTGTTTATTCTCCCTGCCCCCCCTTCAATAACGGGGCTTGAACCCAGGGGTGTTCTACCTCTGAGCTACACCTACACCTGCAGCCCTATTTTGTTTTAGTGTGTGTGTGTGTGTGTGTGTGTGTGTGTGTGTGTGTGTGTTTTACTGGGGATTGAACCCAGAGCATTTTCCCTCTGAGCTACACCCCAGCCCTATTTTATTTTTTATTTAGAAACAGGGCCTCACTAAGTTGCTGAGGCTGGCCTCGAACCTTGATCCTCCTGTCTTAGCCTCCCAAGTACTGTGGATTTTTTTTCTTTATCAGGCCAATTTATTATTATTATTATTATCATTATTGTTATTATTATTATTATTGGTACCGGGGATTGAACCCATGGACATTCTACCTCTGAGCTACACCCCCAGCCCTATTTTATTTTTTTTATTTTGAAACAGGTTCTAAGTTGCGGAGGGCCTCACTAAGTTACTGAGGCTGGCTTTGAACTTGCAATCCTCCTGTCTCAGCCTCCCAAATACTGGAATTACAGGTGTAAGCCACTGTGCCCAGCCTGTAGCCTTCTTTATAATAGTGAAAAAGGGTCCATATAGCTATTAACAGGAAAATGATTAGATAAATTGTGGTACATCTATAGAATGGACTACAAGATAGCCATTAAAAAGAATTATCTAAGCCGGGCATGGTGGCACACGCTTGTAATCCCAGTACTTTGGGAGGCGGAGACCGGAGGATCCGGGTTCGCGGCCAGCCTCAGCTCTCTCTCTCTCTCTCTCTCTCTCTCTCCCCCTAGTGAGGCCCTCCGCAACTTCGTGAGACCCGGTTTCAAAATAAAGTATTAAAAAAATAGGGCCGGGGGCGTAGCACGGAGGTAGAACGCCCCTGCGTTCAATCCCCGGTACCGCAAAAAAAAAAAAAAAGAATTATCTATATAAACTGATACAAATAGATGAACACATAAACTAATATGAGAACCTATCTAAAATTATTATTGAAAGAGAATGAAAGTATGGTGTAAAATGATTTGCGTTATCATAAGAAAAGAATCTCTGTGTGTGCCTGCATTTATAAGTGCATTTTTTAAAAGTCCAGTAAGCTAATTACCAAATTAGAAACAGTGATAATGGCTGGGGACGGGGTGGAAGTGCAAAAGGGTGAGAAGGAGCCTGTCTGCATGTATTGATCATCCTGCATTCAATCCTGCCAGAAGTATTTACTGAACAGCCACCATGGGCTGCACTCTGCTCGGGAAGCCGGGGACACAGCAATGAACAGTGTGAACTTCCATCTTTAGGGATCTTACATTTCTGTAGAGGAGGCAGATAGCAAGGAAATTAATTAATGAATGAGTAATAGAAGGCCAGGTAGCGGTAAATTCTGTGAAGAAACATGCAGCGAGTGTGAAGATGGACCAGGTGGGGAGGAGGGCAGGTACTTGAGAGAGTGGGCAGGGAAGGCCTCTGGGGAAAGGTGACCTTTAGCAGGCAAGTGTCTCCCTGCACAGTGGGTCTAGGGAAGACACAGATGAGCAGCCCAGGCGAGACACATGCAAAACAGCCCTGAAGGGGGCACCAGCTTAGGTTCAGAGACCAGCAGAACTGTGGAAGTGAGCGAAGCCAGAAGTCACAGGATTAAAAAATTTAAAACAGGAAAGATTAGCAGGAGGCAGATCATGTGGGATCTTGGGGCCCAGGGAAAGTAAATCAGAATGTGATTTTTTTTAAGCCACTGGCAAGGTTTGAGATAGAGAAGGAGGTAATCTGATGTGTGTGTGTGTGTGTGTGTGTGTGTGTGTGTGTGTCTGTGTGTGCGCCAGTCTCCCCCCCTTTTTTTTGAAACAGGGTCTCGCTAAATTGCTGAGGGTCTCACTAAATTTCTGAGGCTGGCCTCAAACCTGTGATCCTCCTGTCTGTCTCAGCCTCCCAAGTACTGGGATTACAGGCATGCGCCACCATGCCCAACTCTATTTTATTCTTTATTTTGAAACAGGGTCTCACTAAGTTACTGAGGGTCTCGCTAAATTGCTGAGGCTGGCCTCAAACCTGGGGTCCTCCTGTCTCAGCCTCCCAAGTACTAGGATTATAGGCGTGTGCATGGCTGATTTGTGTCTTTTCAAGGTCCTTATAGCTACTGTGTGGATTGGACTGCAGGGTGGGTGTGGAGGCTGAGAAACCAGCTAGGAGGCCAGGCCATGTTCCAGATCAGACTGTCAGTGGCTGGGGCAGTAAGATGCAGGGTGTATCTTACAGCTGGGATTGAAAGGACCTGCGGAAGGACTGAAAGTCAGGTCTAAGAGAGAGCAGCTCATGACACCTAGGTTTTTGGTCTTATCAATTGGAGGAATGGCGGTACACTTTCCTAAGATGGGAAAGACTGGACAAAGAGCAGACCTGAGATCTGTGTTAGACATGTCCAGCCGTCTTGGAGACACCGAGGAGGCATCCAGACAAACCCGTCGGAGCTCAGGGACACATGGCTTTGACTCATGGAGTGTGTGTGGCGTTTTGAGCCCTGGGATTGCATGAGGTCACAGAGGGAGGGAAGGAGTGAAAGAAAGAAAAATATCCAAGCATGGCGCCCTGGGGCGCGCCCACATCTGAGGTCATAGGAGGAAGAGAAGCCAGCTTTCTTTTTTGAGGAGGAGAGAACAGAGAAGTAGGTGGGAAACCAGCATCCCCATACCCAGATGGTTCTTCTTTGCATTTACATGTTACAATATATATGTGTTATTTTCATAATTTGAAAAAAGGAAGAGGGCAGGGGGCTGGTGGCATAGCTCAGTGGGAGAGCACTTGCCTCACACACACAAGGCCCTGGGTTCGATCCCTAGCACTGCACAAGAAAAAAATGAAGAAAGGATCTAAGGAGTTTTTGTTTTCTTATGTTGGAAAATGTTTGTGATTTTGTGCTTGGTAGAATCATATTCTGTCCTTTAAAAAAAAACAGCTGGGTGTGGTGGCGCACACATGTAAACCCAGTACTTGAGAGGTTGAGACAGGGAGGATCGCAGGTTCGAGGACAGCCTCAGCAATGTAGCAACACTCTGAGCAACCTAGTGAGACCCTGTTTCAAAAGAAAAAATAAAAAGGGCTGGGGGTGTAGCTCAGAGGTAGAAAGCCCCTGGATTCAATCCCCAGTATCACAAAAGAAAATTTTTTAAAAACCACCAAAATAGCTGGGCGTGGTGGCGCACGCTTGTAATCCCAGTACTTGGGAGGCTGAGACTGGAGGATCCAGGTCCGTGGCCAGCCTCAGCTACTTAGTGAGGCCCTCCACAACTTAGTAAGACCCTGTTTCAAAATAAAGAATAAAAAAATAGGGCTGGGGGTGTAGCTTGGAGGTAGAATGCCCCTGGGTTCCATCCCCAGTACCACAAAAAAAAAAACCCACCAAAACAACAATAAAAACATTCATTAATGCAGGAAAATGACAGTCTTTTCTACAAGTGGTGCTAGAACAATTGGACATCCATATGCAAAAAAGATGATGATGATAACGATCTCCACCTCATAATTATAAAAAATTTACTCAAAATGGATTATAGATCCCAATGTAAACACAAATCTATAAAACTCTTAGAGGGAAACATAGAAGAAACTCTTGTGACTTTGGGTTAGGCAGAGAAGTAGCTATGACACCCAAAGCACAATGCATAAAAGAAAAAAGGCAAAAAAATCTGATCTTTATCAAAATCAATAATCTTTGCCCTGCAAACCATAAAGAAAATGAAAAAACAAGCCACAAACTGGGGGAAATTTTTTTGCAAATCTCACAACTGACAAATGATTTGCATCCAGAATATACAAAGAATTCTCGAACTTTGACAATTAAAAAATAACCCCCAGAAAAATGAGCAAAAGCCTTGAAAAGACACTATCCAAAGAGGATATATAGATGGTAAATAAACAAAAGAAAAGATGCTTAAGATGAATAGTCATTAGGGAAAAGCAAAATAAAGCCACAATGAGATACCACTGTGCATCTGCTAGTATGGTTTAAAACTTTATAAACCAATAAAATCAAGTGCTGACAAGGACGGGGAGCAACTGGAACTCTAGCACATTGCTGGTGGGAATGCAAAACGGCACGGCCTTTACGGAAGGAGAGCTGGCAGTTTCTTATGAAGTTAAACATGTACACACCATATGACTCAGCAAAACCCGCTCCTAGGAATTGACCCAGGTGAAAAGAAAGCACAAAGACCTGCATAGAAATGTTTAGAGCAGCATTATTAGTAATTACCCCACACTGGAAATAATCCAAATGTCCCTCAACTGGGGGTAGATACACAAGCTGTAGTATACACATACAATGAAATACTACTCAGAAGCAAAAAGGGATAAAACTAGCAGTTCACACGACATCATGGGTGAATCTCAAATGCATTATGCTAAGTGAAAGAAGCCAGACTCAAAGCCCACATGATTCCATTTACATGACGTTCTAGAAAATGCTAGAACTGGGATGCAGGCTGAGGGTGGGGGTAGAGTTTGACTACAAAGGGTGGCACAAGGGAACTGTGGGAGGATGCTGAGGCTGTTTTGTGTCTTGATTGAAGTAGTGACTTTTTACATTCATAAAACTCATACATTAAAATGGTGAATTATAAGTTCACTGAATATAAATTAAAAGAAAATTTTAAAGAAATGAAAAACAGTTAATAAAGTTTTTAAGGCAACTTTTATTGCTAAACATCTCTAAGATGCTATGATCTTGTATACAGAAGTTCCTTTTTTTTTTTTTTTGCAATGTTAGGGATTGAACCGAAGCCTCACACATGCTAGGTAAGTGCTCTATAGCTTCACTGAGCTACACACCTAGCCCTTAATAAGTATTTTAGCTAGAGGCGCTTGGTGGTGCATGCCTATAATGCCAGTACTTGGGAGGTTGAGACAGGAGGATCACAGGTTTGATGACAGCCTCAGCAAGTAGTAAGACTCTCATCAACCTAGTGAGACTCAGTTTCAAAAAAAAAAAAAAAATAGGGCTGGGAATGTAGCTCAGAGGTAGAATGTCCCTGGGTTCAATCCCCAGTACCAATAAAAAAGGATTTTAGCTATTTTATTCTTATTACCAAAGTCACACACATTTGTTGTAAACGAAATTCAAAACAATTCAGAAATATACAAAGCAGAAGATTTCCCTCACCTTTTCAACCCTAAATCTTAGAGCTAAACTTACAGAATTGTTCCTATGTTTATACAAACATACATATGTTCCAAATCTAGTAATATGTATGTTAATCTATTACAATCTGTGGCTACAAAATTTTGATTTTGTAAAATGTAAGCATCGCTTTGTTTTTTTCTAAGCAGACAGTCAACGACTCCAACACCATACATTGACTAGTCCAGTGACTTAAAATGCCAGGCATAAGATACATGGAGTCGGGAATTTCTGTTCATCAGAATTCTGGGAGTCTGCTGGGGATTGTATGTCACCAGAACCCTGAATCCTGATTGGAGAATGCTTTAGAAAGGCAGCCAAACTGGGGAAAGAACTGCCCTTGACACCCAAGGGGAAGAGGGTCCTGACAGGGCCGCGGTGGGGGAGGGGAAGCAAGGGTTAGGAGGCTGGGTTGTCGACCCCACCGGGAGGGGGCGAGTAGCAGAGGCTGCTGTAGTCTGCAACTTGGGGGAAAGTGAAGGCTCTTTAGAGAGAAGTGCTGGAAAACATTTCTGTAGTAAACTGTGTAAAATCCATGAAAATCTAGAATGAAGAGCTTCATGTTCAAGGCTTCCACAAACAGATTTCTATCATCTTTGAATATAATTCGGTACAAACACTGGCCATATGGGGCCCTGGAGAGATAGTTGGGTTACATTATATAAACAAGGGTCCACATCTGGGCTCTGTTTTGTTCTACTGAACGGATATGTAGTCTTATTATAAGACCACTTTAATCAGTGTGGGTAGTCTTTAGGGAGCTTTGTTATCTGCTCCCTCCTTTACTCTTTTTTTTTTTTTTTTGCAGAGTATAGGGGATTCTACCTCCGGGCTACACCCCCAGCCCTATTTTTTTTTCTTTATTTTGAAATCAGGTCTCACTAAGTTGTGGAGAAGGCCTCACTAAGTAGCTGAGGCTGGCCACGAACCTGGATCCTCTGGTCTCAGCCTCCCAAATACTGGGATTACAAGCATGTGCCACCACGCCCAGCTCCTTCTTTACTCTTTTTACAAAATTTTCTTGTCTATAGTCATTCACTTATTTTTCCAGATGAACTTTAGAATCAACTTGCTAGGCCCTTTAAAGAAGCAAATGCCACTAAAAAACATGATAAGAATTACACTACCTATACTGATTAATTTAGGAAAAGATAACTCATTTGGCCATGTGTGGTGGTGCACACCCATAAACACAGTACTTGGGAGGCTGAGATAGAAGGATCTCAGGTTCGAGGACAGCCTCAACAACATAGCAAGCCTCTCAGCAACCTAGCGAGACCCTATTTCAAAACAAAAAATAAAAAGGGCTGGGGTGTAACTCAGAGGTAGAATGCCCCTGGGCCCATTCCCCAGTAAAACACACACACACACACACACACACACACGCACGCACACACACACACACATGATAATTCCTTTGAAAACTTTCTTTAAACACACATGCACACACATACACACACTTGTGATGAATTACAGTGATTTAAGGCAATATCAGAATCTCCAAAGTTCATAGGCGAAAGAAGGTTCTAGTGCAAATTCAGTGATAAAATCCCACTCGCCCCCACCACTGAGAGCACCCTCCTGAGCTGGGGGTGCACACGCAAGCCACTGTGATGCTGAGAGACATCGCGACATCGTGGGGCTTTAGGAGGACCGCCGTTGCAGTTAAGTACGATTGTGGCGAGGCCCTGTCGTGAGTTCTTCATATTTGATATGTGTCCCTAAGATTTGGAAGGAACAAGCATGAATAAGAGTGGGTGGGTCGCGTGTGTGCAGCAAAGCGCTGATTCCCCCAAAGACAAACCCAGGGGGCGCAGAAAAGTGAGACAAAATACACTTTCGCCAGCTGTTTGCTGCCTTTTCGTGATTTAACATATGAGCTGATTTTCAACAAGACAGCTTTTGCCCAGAGCTTTAATTTCACAAAGCACTTGCCCACCCCATGCCATATTCCCACCAAAGGACCCAGATGGTCCAGCCATATATCTATGCTTCACCTAAAAAAAAAAAAAATCAAACTTAGGTTTTAGATATAGAGGGGAAAAAAGTACAAATCAATGCATAATTCCCGGGAATGATCACTATGTGGGCATGGCGACTGAACACAGCTGCCCGGCTGCTCAGGATCGTTTACAGACACTTGTGAAACTCCAGCACGTTATCTGCTGCGGGGAGGGAGTGATGACTGTAATCAACCAGGGACACTGTTTAAACAAACTCATTTTCAGTTGACGAAGGAGTGCACACGCGACTGCACAGAATGCTTTTTTTTCTAGCTGCCTCTCCAGCCAACCCCTGGGCCAATGTTTTGCTATAAGATGAAGAGCACACAACTCTGTGTGTATCTGTACCTGGAAATACTTCCCTGACAAATGTCTGCTCTTTCTGAGAATCTGTTTTTGGACTTAAAAACCTGAGTGCATTAATGGCTGGTTGATTCGAAGGAACATGCAGGGAGTCTGGGGGCTTGTGGGTAGGCTAAACGGAGGACAGGCATCCCTCTGGGCCTGTGGGTTCCATACCTGTGAGTTCAAACAACCTCAGATTGAAAACATTTTGAAAACTTGCATCTGAACATGTACAGACTCTTTTTCCTCATTATTCCCTAAGTGATAAAGTATAATAACTATTTACATAGCATTTCTGTTGTATCAGATACAAGCAATCTAGGGGCGATTTAAAGTATTTGGGAGGCCGGGCCCAGTGGTGCACGCCTGTAGTCCTGAGGCTGAGATAGGAGGATTGCAGATTGAAGATCAGCTTCAGCAACTTAGCGAGGCCCTCTGCAATTTAGTGAAACCCTGTTTCAAAATAAAAAATAAAATAGGGCTGGGGGTATAGCACAGAGGTAGAATATCCCCTGGGTTCAATTCCCAGCACCAAAAAATAAATAAAATAAAAAAATAAAGTAGCCAGGCGTGGTGGCGCACGCTTGTAATCCCAGTACTTTGGGAGGCGGAGACCGGAGGATCCGGGTTCGCGGCCGGCCTCAGCTCTCTCTCTCTCTCTCTCTTTCCCTCCCTGTCTATCTCTCTCTCTCTCTCTACCTAGTGAGGCCCTCCGCAACTTCATGAGACCCGGTTTCAAAATAAAGTATAAAAAAATTGGGCCGGGGGTGTAGCGCGGAGGTAGAATGCCCCTGGGTTCAAACCCCGGTACCGCAAAAAAAAAAAAAAAAAAAAAAAAGTATCTGGAGGGTGTACATAGGTTCTATGAAAACACGAGGCCATTATGTAAGGGACTTGAGCATCTGTGGATTCGGGTATCTGCAGGGGGAGGGTGCCCTGGAGTCAATCCCCCATGGAGACCGGAGGATCACTGTATTTTCAGATTCTGCAAATCTACGTAGGCTTGAGCGTGTAAACACGCTTGGGCCAGGCACATGCATCGCACAGGTTGCTGATTCCTGGTCACCGCCGTACGCCGTAGAAGACCTCAAGGCAGAAGCCAGTCCCCTCCAGCTATGGCGGGACTTCAGCGCAGAGCAGAATCCTCAAACAACAAGATCTGCTCCTACACATGTCCTGAGGGCTTCTCTTCCATCTCTCCAAAACAGCAGTCCCCAGATGGACTCTCCACACTCACTCCACACAAGCAAGGGCCGAAGCTCTGAGGATCTCTAAGCTGTCTGCTGGACTGATTTATGTTCCAGGAACATGTGACCTAAACATTCGCAGAGAGATTCAGAGGAACACAGAGAAAGATATGGACACGGACGTGTTCAGACAGCCTGAAAGAGGCTGAGTAGAACAACTGGGTAGCGATAGCTGAGCCCCTAGGGGGGAAAGTCACAGAATCACCCGCACTTTCCATCGACTTCCATTCTTATGCACTGGCTGGAATCTGAGGCAGTGGAAAGGACAGGACCCCTGCCACTGACTCTCAGAGTGACCCTCAGCGGGTCACCAAAACCTGCTTAGTTTCCATGTCCTCATCTATAAAGTCCAATCAATTACAACTGTTCTTCCTCCCGGATTATTGTGAGGATTAAATGTATCAAAGTATGTCCAGTGTCCAGTGGGCACCTACTTGCTTTTAGTTCCCTTTCTTTCTTTTCCTGCCTTCACATAGTTGCTCGATGCCCTGTGGATGAGCCACATTAAAGGGGGTGCATTTTCTTACCAAGAAAACAGACCAACTTGTGAATCCCACGTGACTCTCCTCATCCTATGTGCATGATATGCAACACAAGGACCAGCAACCTGTGTTTCTCTTTTCCCAGTGGAGGTCTTCAAGTGCCTGTAGAGCCACAAACTGAGACTGACCGCAACCGGGGAGACCGAGAGAAATCAGTGTGAAGGCTAACCTGGCCAGACATCCTTCTAAAACTTCCAAGACTCCATAAATTGTATAAATTGTTACTTTGGTTTTGCAGACCTGGATAAAAACCAGTGCTGGAGTGTGTAGGTCAGTGGTACAGCACCTGGTTAGCATGCATGAGTCCATGGCTTTGATCCCCAGCAACACAAACACACACACACACACACACACACACCAGCCTGAGAGCCCCAAAGCACATCCCTTCTTAAGGTCAGTAACAGGCAAGGAAAAACAGACTTGGGGGGACACCAGTCAAAACCAATTTCTAAAAACTACAGGGAAAACAATTACAGGGTTTTTAAAATACTTTTCCCTGTCTTATGCTGAGAGTGAGCGGTGGAAAGGCTGAGCAGGGTAAGCAGGAACTGGACATGAACAGTCAGAGACGGTAAGCACAAGAGGAGAGGAGATCCAGAGAGGCCCCGATGTCCTTTTATCTTTGTGATACACTGAGTTTCCAGTCCCGCAAGAGTAAATGAAATTGATGCCCTCTTTACAGGTTATGGCTTTGTGCGACCAAAGCAAAGGGAAAATGCTTTTCTACTTAAAAATAATAATAACAACAAGGAGGTTTCCAAAGGCTTAAAAATGCAGGGCAAAGAGGTGGAGTGGGGAGGAAACACTGGAAAGATTTGGAAAAACAAAACAAGTTTGGGAAATAAGCAGAGGACAGGAGAGCAACCTGGCGGGCTGACCGCATCATCGTCTCAACTTTATTTTGCAGACAAGCTTGATTTTAACACATTCCACCTGCAATCTACGGTCATCAGGACGGTGGCCACCCACAAAAAACACTAGGTTAGGCTGAGATCAATTAAGTCAGCCCAGCAGAGAGACTTCTGGACCCTCCCCACGCTGCCTAACATGTCATACCACCTCACGGCATCTGTCCTGAGCCGCCACCACTCCTTAGTGTCCTCGGCCAAAGAACACACTGGAAATGGCATGATCTTTCTCCTGCTAGCCATCCTGCCGTCTGTGCACACCCACACCTGCTTCTATCCACACCTCCCGAGCGTGCACTGACCGAGAGCTGTGTGGCACAGCTGTTGTTTATTACAAAGGCAGAATTAATCACCCCACCTCCGCGCACCCGTGCTTTTTGTTTGTGTCCTTATTCGCCCTTACTTACTTCAAACCTTGGAGTACAAGTTAATTTGCTTTCCCATCTGTTCCTCACCAAATTGCAAACTTCCTTAGGACAAGACAAGATCAGAAAGTACATCTTCCTAGCACACAGTCCACGCCTCAATTGAACTGACGGTAACTGGAGCAGGTGAAGGCTGGAGACGTGGTTTGCCATCAGGTTCCGGGGCCTTGGTCAGGTTGTACTTCAAAGCTTCTGTTTTCTCTTCTCTGAAATGGCAATACTACTTCTCTTCAAGCTTGTCAGACAGTAACATTGGATAACAAGTATGGAAGTCAATGAAGAACTATTCCAAATGAGGCACTAATTTTTTCAAACACCACTTCGCAGATCCAACTGAAGTGCCATAGTTTACCGATGGCTCTGCTCACCATGAAGTCAGCCTTGCGTGTGTGTGTGCGTGCGTGTGCGTGTGTGTGTGTGCGTGTGTGTGTGTGTGTTTTACTGGAGATTGAACCCAGGGGCATTCTACCTCTAAGCTACCTCCCCAGCCCTATTTTGAAACAGGGTCTAAGTTCTGAGGCTGGCCTCAAACCTATGATCCTCCTGTCTCAGCCTCCCAAGTGCTGGGATTACAGGTGTGCACCACCACACCCAGCTATCCCTGCCTTCTCCTGCTAACCTAACCCCTCCCTCTGCCTCATGCCTGTGTTCAGTGATTTCTAGTTAGAGTTCTAGTGTTCACAGGGACAGAGTCTGCACAAAGTTCACTGGCAGGAACCCCTGGGGTTCACCATCAGCACCATCAGAGAACTCTAAATATCATCAGAGAACTAACCATCATCAGAGAACTAAGCAGTCACTCAGCTCGGCTAACAGGCAGGGACAGGAAGAAAAGCGATCCCTGATCTCTGCCTTCAAGAAGCGAATTACCTGCCTGAGGGAATGAACCTAAAGGTAAACAGGAAAACACAGCATGCTAGCAGCGAGGGCAGACCGCAGAGGACCCATGGGAACTCTGGACAGGTGGCTGGGTTCTTGAGAGCACGGTGCCTAGTGATGGGGTGAGTGCAGAGAGGAGGAGAGGGTTATAGGGGCAAGGAGGAATGGATTCTAGAGGTGTAGCAAGAAAAACCCAACAGGGGCCAGGCGTGGTGGTGCACGCTTGTAATCCCAGTACTTTGGGAGGCGGAGACCCAAGGATCCAGGTTCACAGCCAGCCTCGGCTCTCTCTCTCTGTCTCTCTTTACTTAGTGAGGCCCTCTGCAACCTCGTGAGACCCGGTTTCAAAATAAAGTATAAAAAATAGGGCCGGGGGTGTAGCGCGGAGGTAGAACGCCCCCGGGTTCAATCCCCGGTACCGCAAAAAAAAAAAAAAAGAAAAACCCAACAGGATCTAGTAACCCACCAACCCACCTAGTTGGGGTGTGAAGAAGGGGGTTCGTGGGAGCTGGACGACTCGGCAGCCCAGCGGTGCCTGCAGGAGTCCCTGATATCACATTGGTGTGGGAATGTCGAGCAGGAAAGACAAGGCTTGCAGCTTGGGGTGACAATCACATGTCGAAGTTCCAGGACAGTCACAAACTGGTGCTCCCCGGAGGGGCGCTGAGATGGAGATTTTACCCAGAGCCAGAGCTGAGGGTTGAAAGAAGAGTTCCTCTCCGAAGAACCAAGACTTAAGAGCTACGGGGGACAAAGGACAGGTTCTTGGGGGCATCTTTCTGCTATCACCCCAGAAGCAGGAACACAAACAAAAGGTACAGCAGGGTCGATAACCGTGGCCAAAGAGGACTCCATCACCACCGACTTTTTTTTTTTTTTGCGGTACCGGGGATTGAACCCAGGGGCGTTCTACCTCCGCGCTACACCCCCGGCCCAATTTTTTTATACTTTATTTTGAAACTGGGTCTCACAAAGTTGCGGAGGGCCTCACTAAGTAGAGAGAGAGAGAGAGAGCTGAGGCTGACCATGAACCCGGATCCTCCGGTCTCCGCCTCCCAAAGTACTGGGATTACAAGCGTGCGCCACCACAACCGGCCACCACCGACTTTCAATGAGGCTACTCATTAGGTAATTTTTACTCTCAGGTAAAAAAGACCTAAGTTTTAAAACATTCTCTGCTTCTCTGACACTTCCAGACCTGTATTCACAATTTAAGAATCTCCACCAGGCAGGCTGGGAATTTGTGCATAAAGCCAGGGAAGAGGTAGTTTCCAAAAGTCTGAGGAGATCACCTTCCCTACCTGGCCCCATGGGTGCACAGGCAAGCTCATGATTGTCCAGCAGAGACTATTTCAGGATAAAACTCAGAACATCTTATGCCAAAATGTAATTTTAGAAAAATTTCAAGCTGACTTCATTCTGTTCCCTACACATTCTAATCCTGGCTTAGATATCTCTATGGCTTGCCTTAGTTGCAAAAAAATGACAAAGTAGGATAAAGGAGGGCAGAATTCAATGAAGTTCAACAAATTATGGAATTCCTAGTATAGATATTGTCCCGAGAACTAGAGATAAAACAATACACAAGACAGACCAGGTCTTTGCTCAGCTTATGGTTTGGCCAGGATAGCACACGATTAAAACAGAACTAGTTCAGAGTGTTCTAAAGAATAGCCAGCAGGAGGATCTAACCAAACACAGGAGGCCAGGAGCCCCCTGGAAGAGCAGCATTTAACTGGGTTTTAAAGGACGAGGTAGAGCCGGGCGTGGTGATGCGTGCCCATAATCCCAGTACTTGGGAAGCTGAGACAGGAGGATCAGGTTTGAGGACAGCTTTAGCAACTTAGTGAGACCCTCAGCAACTTAGCAAGATCCTGTTTCAAAATAAAAAGTAAAGAGGGATAGGGGTATAGCTTGGAGGTACAATGTCCCTGGGTTCAATCCCCAGTACAAAGAAAGAAAGGGAGGGAGGGAGGGAGGGAGGGAGGAAGGAAGGAAGGAAGGAAGGAAGGAAGGAAGGAAGGAGAGAGGGGTAGGAAGAGAGGGACAAGGTTGGTGAGATGCCAATCCAAGAGGAACAATGAACAATGAAAAGGAACAATTAAAAGTTTAAGATGTACTGACATAAAAGCATATGAATTTGCCAAGTGTTCTTAAAAAAAGCAAAATAAAAAACACAGAAGTAGAGGAAAAGGCGCTTGTTCTTCACTGAAGAATACTTAAAGAACTGATGTTGAAGTTGGTCCCACTGAGTGAGGACAAATGGGAAGAACTCTAGAACAGTCTCAAGCAAACCTGTCCTGTGAGGCTTCAAAAAGACCGTCGATGATCAGAACATTCCCCTTTGCCTCAATGCCTGGCATCGCACGGGCATTTCTGTCAGGATGTTCTGATGCCATCCGTCCAGTCATATGATTTCTGTGGTCAAATCTCCTCTTTCTGGTGTCCCATTATTTCCTGACAAAAGTGAACCCTCAAAGTCATGCAGCTAATGTGATTGGGGTACACAAAACCATGTCAAAAAAAGGTCTCGAACTTTGGAGCGATCTGCCCTATTGAAGTGAGGAGGAAAGAGAAGCTCTGTGTTGATGGAGGGATCTTGTTGGACAGAATGAAAGAGTTCCTCTCCCTTTCTCTCCTATCAATCTATTAAGATCAAGGGTGGCCTGTGCAGCCCTTCATGAAAAACTATGTATCAAATATCAATATTTAGCAGGGAGTGGTGGTGCATGCTTGTAATCCCAGTACTTGGGAGGTTGAGACAGGAGAATCGCAGGTTCGAAGCCAGCCTCAGCAACTTAACAAGGCCCTCCACAACTTAGTGAGACCCTGTTTCCAAATAAGAAATACAATCGGGTTGGGGGTATAACTTGGAGGTAGAATGCCTCAAATATCAATATTTACTCCTGTTTGAGCCTTACTCTTGAAGGTACTTACTATATTAAGAGATAGTAGCAGCCAGGCGTGGTGGCACACACTTGTAATCCCAGTACTTGGGAGGCTGAGACCGGAGGATCCGGGTTCGCGGCCAGCCTCAGCTACTTAGGCCCTCTGCAACTTAGTGAGACCCTGTTTCAAAATAAAGAATAAAAAATAGGGTTGGGGATGTAGCCTCTATTCTCAGAAGTAGAATGCCCCTGGGTTCAATCCCCGGTACCGCAAAAAAAAAAAAAAAAAAAGAGATAATAGCAGTAAGATTTTGCAACATGGTGATCACCAATTGTGCTGACAATAGTACCCAACTAGCCAACCAGGACCCAAGTCTATTGCTCCCTCCAGCAAAACAATCGTGCACTCACCCAGCACTGAGCCAAAACCTGTCTACTAAGATCCAACTCCACCTACAATGACTCCATTAACCTTGCTCAGCCTTTGGCCCACAAGAGGCTCTCTTTTTCTAAATTTTCCTCATCTGTAAATGGGGAATGAGATGACTGACTTTTAAAGTCTCTTTTTTGGCACCAAAATGCCATGATTTTATGAGTAATATCAGACTGAGAGGCAATGTGTCTTTCATATTTCTCAATTCAAGTCTTTGCCTTATACTTCTATCTGTTCTTTTCACACTATGCAAGGATATCAACTGAAGAAATACTAGCTGGATTAAACAAGTATGCAAAGAACAAGGATACTAATGCATGTATGGAAACTCCTCCAACTCTATCAAGTCTTGCAGTCCACAGGAAGTGGGGTAATAAAATATTTACTACTTATCTGATATCCCCAAAGGTGACTCTGATTATCTACTGAAGGCAAATGACTATATTTGCATAATCCTCACCTTGCACAATTAACTCTTAGAGGCTCTGTGGCTTATAGCTACTTTTCCCAACCCAGCCTTTGATGGATGAAACAGAAGGTATTAAACAAAGTCACAAAGAAAGTGACTGTCTGAACTAGAACCAGAGCTCAGACCTCCAGAGGAGAGGGCAGATGCTCTGTTGGTGTCTCTGTGTTGCCATTCTAGGCAAGGGCCACCAAATGCGGAGTACTATTGGCCTTACGTACTTGATTTTCTCCTTTGTGTGGTCTGTTTTGGGGGAAGCTTGGGTGTGCCAGAGGTTCACAGTTAATAATCTGATCTATTACCAGCTAATCTAAAACATTTCTGTTTGGAAATTTCTCCTAAATAGGGTCAATACATGTTTAGAAAGAGAGGAGGAAGGCCAATAACACTGGCACTAATTCATTCACTAAGGAATAGTAATGATAATCATAACACACGCAGTGGTACGGCCTCAGGAAGGGCCAGTCTCTCCTAAAGAAGAGAGGTGTGACAAGCCACTAAATCAATTTCATGTCTCTTAAATGCCACCCCTAATCTAAGGCAGTGGGCAGAGGTAGGGGGCACAGGAAGGAGATCTGAGCACTGCCATACACATCTTTTATTCCTCACAAACGCTATCCAGTGACTAAGGCATGTATCTGGGATTGGAACAGAAGTCTGCTCGAGTCATGGCAGTCTTCCTTTAGTTTATCATCCACCCTACACAACTCTAAAGCATGACTTACCAGGGACTTTCCTTTCTGATACTTTAATATTCCAGGTGGCCGATGCACATTCAGACATTGTTAAAGCCTCCTGCTTCTTCCAGGGTGTGCTAAGGAGCTCTGCCAGGTGTTGGCTGATATTGCCTAAGAATAATAGACAAAATGCACTTTCCTTTCTTCTTAGAACACAATTTCTTTTTGAAGTGGAAAGGAATATGTTTCAATGTAGAAAAGCTATAGAAATATGAACACCAAAAAATAGTTATGTATATTCCCACACACCAAAAAAACAGTGAAGTTTCAAGATTTCTAAAAGGTAAATAAAGGAGACCCTCTTTGGAGAGGCTCTGCCCTGCCTGGGAAAAAGATGACACTCAGGTTTTGGTCCAGGTAAAAAGAAGGCAGATAGTTGTGTTTCCTGGGAAACGGCTTGGGTTGAAATAACATGACATTCTGAAATCTCTCTAACACAGAAATAATGACCCCATTACCAAGTCCAAGGAACTGAGCCAAGACACGCACATGGCGATGAACTCGAATTCGCAGCCAAACACTCAGGTATTTTCTCATTTTCCGTGAGCCATTTCCCCACTGACCAGGTGAGAAGCAGAAAGACATGTTTATAGAACTTGCAACCATTATTCCTAGAGATATGCATCAGAATCACATTGGGTTTCTATTAATTAGTCAAATTTACTTCCATGGCTGGAAATAAACTACCAAATACTGTAAAAAAGCAAGTGCGAAAACAAACCTCCTCAAAAGAGGGCTTTTGACAAATCAACTCGTAGGTACCAAAAGGGAAGAATTTAAACATGCAGTTGGCCCTACATGGGCTTGAACTGGGCCATGGCTGTCTTCTAGCGGACGAAGCCCCCACGCTCTCCACCCAGCTGTCCACTGGTCTTTTCACATGAAGTCTTGCCTTCCCTCCCTCATCACACACCTGAGAGCAAGAGTCAGAAGTTACTGTCCTGGGAACACAGCGGAGAGGGTGTCCCCGCAGAGCTGTGTCCCTTCCCACTGGGCTTTGTCCACACCATTGTCCCAGAACTCAGCAAAGGACTGGCAGAAGAGAGGAGTGCTGGAGTGTCCTTTACAGTATAAATAAAGACATTGGATGGATAAACTCCTAGGATACTCCAAAAATCTCCAAAATTTGCCTCAAGCAACAACTGAATTACAGCATGCCAAAGTCTCAATACAAAGTGTCCATTCCAGAGAAGAAAAACCAGTTGGTCTTTTACATTTTTAGACTGATAATGACGTTATTAGGGTCAGGTTCAAGTTGTCACTTTTCTAAGGTAGTAATTAAATATAAACTAGTGTCGTTAATTTGTCAGCCCACTCACTTCCTGTTTCGGGTTTCTGGCTGGTCAGAGTTCAAGGGGGACACGATCAGGCCCTGTATATCAGTTCCAAGTATAGTTTGATTTCTTAATATTCAGAACAAGTGAAGAGCTATACAATCCTTAGTTTCAAAATTCCTTGGGCATCGCAGCCAAAGACAGCCAATAGGAAACACTGAGTCAAGTAATTTCTTCTGAGACATTTCTTTTTTTTGGTACCGGGGATTGAACCCAGGGGCATTCTACCTCCGTGCTACACCCCCGGCCCTATTTTTTATACTTTTATTTTGAAACCGGGTCTCACGAAGTTGTGGAGGGCCTCACTAAGTAGAGAGAGAGAGAGAGAGAGAGAGACAGGGAGAGAGAGAGAGAGAGAGAGAGAGCGCTGAGGCCGGCTGCAAACCCGTATCCTCCAGTCTCCGCCTCCCAAAGTACTGGGATTACAAGCTCTCCTGAGACAGTTCTGAAAAAGTTTCTGTAGGAAGAGAGTCTTGCCAAACTCCTCCAAACCCAAGCTCAGTTCCTCCTCCTGCTCAACACGTACATATTTGCTAGTCTTTCTCAACCAAACGTTTCCGCCTCCGCCCCAAACACACCCTACTCTCTCCACAACCACCACCAAGTGTCAACCACAGGTAAACAGTCAAAGACCCAGATACCAACACGATCCCCAAAGAAGACAAAATGGCAGACCACAACAGTGATAGTGTGAATGCTGAAACAGCACATTCAGACTTATTCTACATCTGGGCCCCTGGCCAGGAACCCATCTGCAGATCAGATGTGAAGGCCTTGCATTCCCAGTGTCCATACCAGAAACAGCCAGCCCACCCATCCAGTCCTTCCTACAGAAGACAAAGATGAAACAGGGTGCGGGGGATGTCTAAAGAAATCCCATCTCTAAGACTGGATGAGGCTCTCAGGGACTCGAAGAGCCTAAGAAAGGAAATAAAAGCCCAGATCATGTCAGACCCAATAATAAGAAGCCACAGGGAACAGTATCATTTGGAGGATATAGGTAAATTAGTGGGACTTAAGTCACCAATTTACTTCAAATCTATGCAGAGCCACTTACAGCTTCAGAGAAGACTTAACAGGGCATTTTGACACCTTTTTTCAGAAGAAGGAGCACAAAGGAAAGGCAAGGGAAGGGGAAAGACATTTATTAAACCAAGTCTCTCTTTTTAATTAGTTTTTTTTAAATGATACATAAAATTGTACATATTTATGGAGTATCATTCAACATTTCAATACACGTACATACTGTGCAGTGCTCAAATCGAAGTAAACATATTCAGAAAACATTCTCAAACATTTACTATTTCTTTATGATGAAAATATTCAAAATCCTTTCTTCTAGCTTTTTGAAATATGCAGTACACTATTGTTGAACAATGTGATGTGCGAGAAACAGAAATTTTAAGACCACCATCTCAGTTAAGGCGAGGCTTTAATACCGCGGGGCTACCGTCCACCAGCACAGGCTAGAACGGCAGCCCCTTGTGTAGCTTACAGCTCTTTTTATAGAATGAGCTGGGGGTACAGAAACAGATTTTTGCAGTTTGGGTTCGAATCAGCCAACCACAGAAAGTTTTCCCTTATTTAGAAGTAAAGTGATTAGTTTAGGGTAGGGATTTAAACACAGAGGTGGGGGTCGGTTTTTAGGGCTCTGTCCGGGGCGGAGGTAGGGGCAGGAACTGCTTTATTGGGTATTGTCCTTAGGGGAATAAAGGCAGGAACTGGTTTATCAATAAAGGCAGGAACTGGTTTTTCCGTCCTTGGGGAACTAGTCTTGTCCTTGGGGCAGTAAAGACAGGGAATTTAATTTTTAGGGTAGAAAATGAGGCTAAAAAAATTACTTTTTCAGGCACATTATCACACTGTCATCATCCATCGTCACCCTACTGTGCAACACCACACCAGAACATCCTACTCCTATCTAAATACAACTTAGTACCCATTCTTCAACCTCTTTCCTTCCCTCCCACCTCCCCACTCTCCCCAGCCTCTGGTAACCACCATTCTATTCTCAACTTTTATCAGATCAATATTTTTATCTTCCACACATACCCAAAGGAAATGAAATCAGCATGTCAAAGAGACGTCTGTGCTCCCATGTTTACAGCATACTATTCACAATAGCTAAGAAATGGAACAACCTAGGTGTCCATCAACTGATGGATGGATAAAGAAAATGTGGTACATATACACAGCAGAAAATTATTCCGCCATAAAAAAAGAATGAGGAGCTCAGGGTACAGTTCAGTGGCAGAGCAGTTGCCTAGCATGCATGAGGCCCTGGGATCCACCCCCAGCACCTTAAGAAGAAAGAAAGAAAAATGAATGAAATCTTGTTCTTTTCAACAACATGGTTGTAAACCAAGTCTTGATAAATGTCTTATCTAAACACACCATATGAATTGAAGGATATGTTCATCGCTCAGCTTACAACTCTGAATAATTTAGACCTAAGAAGGACCCAAAAGTGCCAGAAGCCAATGCTCTGTGACCTGGGAAATGGTTTCTAAGCATCTGGGTTTTCCTTGGGGAGAAGGAAAGATTCCAAAGTTAATGGGAGATGCATTTAATAGACACGCCACAGTCAGTGGGCTCAGTGGAGCAGCCACACTGCTTCTCTGAAATCTCTGGGTGGCTCCAGGGAAGAGAGCTTGCTGCCCGGGATGGTTCAGTGGGAGCACGTCTGAGTCTGAGGCATCCTGCAGGCTTTGTTGAAACAATGGTGAAAAGTTTTTCCTGGTGCTTCTGGACTAAAGGGGGAAATGGACCATGGAATGAATAGCTGGCCAGGCCTACGCCACACAACCGAGTCATGGAGCACATCAAAGAGTGTATCTTAACACCAGCACTCTTTTTTTTTATGGTACTGGAGATTGAACCCAGGGGCATTCTACCTCCAACTACACCCCCGGCCCTATTTTTTATCCTTTATTTTGAAACCAGGTCTCATGAAGTTGCGGAGGACCTCACTAAATTGCTGAGGTTGGCCTCGAACCTGTGATCCTCCTGTCTCAGCCTCCCAAGTACTGGCATTACAGGTATGTGTCGCCACGCCAGGCTCAAACCATTTATTAAGAGTCTAATTATGGGGCCTATCATAGGGAGTGAACCCAGGAAATTCCAAAGTTCCTAAACAACAGTTGGTCATAAAGTTTATAATGGGAGAAGGGGAGTTGGGGGATCATCTAATTCTCAAATTAAGATAAAAGACTTAAGATTAAATAAAAATTGAGATTCAAATAAATTAAAATAACAGCACTAAATAAAGGCATAAATGAGCAATAGTGCACTATTTATCATGAGATGCTAAATGCCTAGAGCCAAAGAGAACAATAAGCCCATTCATTCCTTAATTGCTATCTCATTATTTGGGAGTACTGTTGACAGTGCTATTGTTCACTTTAATTATTTTTGGCCTAAACTCTTTAGCCCTTGTGAAAATCATTAGTAGGAATGCATTTGAGTTTCTCACACCTAGCTCAGGTAGCATCTCCACATACCTTTGATGCTAGTAATCAAGGCCAGGGTCTTTCTTAAGCTACCACATGACTACAATCACAACAGAGCTATAAACAGACTCTGATTCACTCCCTGCTTCTCCCCAGGGCTGTCATTTGCATGCCGTGTAACATATGATTTAAAGACACAGATCAGGAATATAAAACACAGAATTACAGAAGCCCGGGGAAAAGGTGATGTGTGGAAGTTTCTCATCTAAGACCTGGAGAAGATCTCTTTGGGCAGAGAGAGGACTCCAGTTGTTAAAGAAAGATCTGAGCTGAACCTGGTAGCTATACTCAACACGAAAGAAAAGAAAGCAGGGAATAAGAAAACAGTTTATTGGCATGCTGAGAAATATTAGCAGAGTCTGACAGAATCAAAGATTATGATTAATGTAATTCCTTAATCTCAGAAGCTCTCAGATAAGCCATATAAAATAGCTTAGTCATAGGGCCTAAATTAGATTATATCCAGAACTGAGCTGAATCAAAGGTCATACAGTCCTTAGAAGTGCAGAACTAATCTAGATAGAATTTAATTTCAGAAAAATCATCATTTGTCTTTTTCTTAAAAGTCTCTGGAGAATATACATTCTCACCTCTAAAACTTCCCTTCCTTCCTGTAATGTAAGGAAGGTCACACTGAGACCTAATACCTCCTAAGGTGCTACGTCCCACATGCCTTCCAGTCCCTGGACATAAAGAAGAACCGTCTTCTAGCCAGGTGTGGTGGCACAGGCCTATAATCCCAGTCTTTGGGAGGCTGAGATGGGAGGATCACAGGTTCAAGGCCAGCCTCAGCAACTAAGCAAGGCCTCGAGCAACTTAGTGAGACGAGACCCTGTTTCAAAATAAAAAATTAAAAAATAGCTGGGAGTAGAATGCTCCTGGGTTCAGTTCCTAATACCAAAAAGAAAAAAAAATGAACAGTAGTTCTTTTCCAAAGTGCCTAAAACCTTTCCTTACCTTTCACATTCCCCCACCTCCCTCCCTGCCTCAGGTCTCTCGGCCTCTGGGCTGTGACCACTGGGGCATCTTAACTGATCTCCTTGTCTCCAGGATCTATTTTGTAGTCTTAAAAAAAATACTTTCCATCTTTGCACTCTGTCTCAAAAACCTTCAAGGACTTCTCAACATCCAACAGATAAAGGTAAATTCCATAAAACAGCAATCAGAAGTCCTGACAGATTGAACTAGGCCCAACTCACGTTTCTAATCAAATATCTACTCAACCCAACCTGCCAACTACACAGTGGACAGAAAACACACGTTGTCTGCTCTGGCCTCTCTCCTCCGCTCGCCCTGGTCCTACAGATGGTGGTGACAAGATTGGCTCAGGAGCCAGCCAGCCCTGCTTTTAACTCCGGCACTTAATAACTTGTGTGACCTTTGACAAACTGCTTTAACCTCGATAAGCCTTGGTCTTCCCACCTGCAAAACAGAGATAATAATAACTCATAATAATATTTCATAAGGATACCATGAGAATTAAATGAGATAATCCATTTAAATGCTTAGCACGGCCAGGCATGGCGGCGCATGCTTGTAATCCCAGTACTTGGGAGGCTGAGATAGGAGGATCGCAGGTTCGAGGACAGCCTCAGCAAGTAGCGAGACTCTCATCAACCTAGCGAGACCCTGCTTCAAAATAAAAATAAAATAGGGCTGGGGGTGTAGCTCTGAGGTAGAATGCCTCTGAGTTCAATCCCAGTACCACAAAAATAAATAAATAAATAAATAAATAAATAAATAAATAAATGCTTAGCATGGTACCTGGAAAGTAGCATATACTCATTATTCATTTTTTAAATGGTTAAGTGAATCTTTACTGTTCTTTAAGGCAAATTCGAATCATACCTGCAACTAGAAACTTCTTCCAAATGTACCTGAGAATGCCTCCTCTTCAAACTCCTACTGCACTTCAATTTCCAAACACACTTTAGCAGCAAGGAGTTCTGTTTTTTTTTTTTCTAGCTTGTTCTTCTTGTTTTCTTTTACTAAAATAGAAGTTTCTTGAGAACTTAAACTGTATCATTCTCCTCTGCATCCCCTTCGGAACTTACTTCAGAGCCAGGCACATAACTGCACTCGATTTACAGTCTCTATCCCAAGGACAAAAATATCCCCCTACTCTAAGCTCAGCTATGTTAGATTCTATAAACTACTTATTTGGCATTCAAAACACCTTATATGATCATATAAAATCTGAGTTAAGATGTAAGCTCCAATTGATCACCTTAAAAGGAGAGGAGTCCTATTTTACGTCTGATTCTCTCCCATGGAGACTCCATTTCTGTAAGCCTCATCCCAGTTGCAAACCAAAAGGGCCTTGAGAGCTTTAACAACTACTAATCCAGGCCACACCCAGAATTTCACTGGTCTGTGCTGGGGGCTGGTGACTTTACTGTGTAGCCTGGGGTGCAAAGTTAACTCATCACCAAGCACAAATCCCAAGTCACCAAACCCTTGATGATTTACCAATTGGTATGATGTGGCCCATAACAAAGCCCCCAGTCTTCCTGTCTGTGGCTCAATCAACCTATTTCACTCAACTTTCTCTTACATGGGCTTCTTCCCAAGTCTTTTTTTTTTTTTGGTACCAGAGATTGAATCCAGTGACATTCTACCTCCAATCCACACCCCCAGCCCCCCCCTTTTTAAATTTTGAAACAGGGTCTAGCTAAGTTGCTGAGGATCTCACTAAGTTGCCAAGGCTGGAATCTTCCTGTTTCGGTCTCCTGAGTACTGGGATTACAGGCATGTGCCACCACACCCGGCCTCTTTCCAATTTTTTTTTTCTTTTTTTAATTTTTAATTTTTTTTTTCGGTACTGGGGATTGAACCCAGGGGCATTCTACCTCCGAGCTACACCCCCGGCCCTATTTTTTATACTTTGAAACGGGGTCTCACGAAGTTGCGGAGGGCCTCACTAAGTAGCTGAGGCTGGCCGAGAACCCGGATCCTCCGGTCTCCGCCTCCCAAGTACTAGGATTACAAGCGTGCGCCACCACGCCCGGCTTTTAATGTGTTTTTATTGGTGCATTATAGTCTCACATCACAATGGAAATCAAATTGACATTAACGTACATGCACGCAGCACTTGGTGCCCCCCTCCCCTCCCCCCAAACACAGAGAACTAAGATTGACATTGGTATATTCTTAGTGTCCTCTTCCTGAATCCACCCAACACATTAGCCCACAATTCAGTTATAGCCACTCATCCAGTCTCTGCTTTGCGTTGGACTCTGCACTGCACATCGGGTGTCAGAGCACCATGAGACTGGAATCCATGTGCTACGAAACTAGTTCAAGCCACCAAGAATGTACTTGGAAAGAACCTTCTTAAAATACAAGCTCGTCTGTGATGAGGTAGAATAGAAAAGATAGAAATATTAGGCAGAAAGGAGACATTGGGAAAATAGAGATTTAAAATTTTGAAAGTTCATAATCTAACTCCACCCTATAGGGTGTGTTCAGTCAGGCAGAAGCCTTAATGAGTCCACACCCTTAATCACAATGGCTCCTCTCCACACCTGAGATGTTTAATGTAAGTAGGGTGGGTGAGGAGGACAAAGGACAGAACCCACTGCCTGTCTGTTGCCAGGGAAACTGAGGACTAAGAGGAAGTCCTGCCCTCCACT
>PVJS01013056.1:0-42710 GCA_004027185.1 Glis glis
TCTCCCTGTCTCTTTCTCTCTCTCTACCTAGTGAGGCCCTCCACAACTTCGTGAGACCCGGTTTCAAAATAAAGCATAAAAAAAAAATAGGGCTGGGAGTGTAGCGCGGAGGTAGAACGCCCCTGGGTTCAATCCCTGGTACCACAAAAAAAAAAAACTTCCACATAATTCTAGGATGACAACAGAGTTAAATATCAATTATACAGAGAAAATCATAAATATTTAAACTGACCTACATATTAGGACACTTGATATTTATATTTATTTTGTGCTTTTCTCCATATTGTCTATCATCTTAAAATACAAAATTAAAGAAACTGCTGTTTCTTCATATGGCTCTTTTATTTTAAAATTTAGATAAAGTAAGTAAATTATCTAAAGTTTGTCTTTTCTTTATTGGTGCATTGTAATCATGCACCTTGATGAAGTTCAGGGTGATAGAGGCATACATGCACACAGCACTCACTGAGCCCTCCCCCAGTTCTCACCCTGTTCCCTTCCCCTCTCCTCCTTCTCATGCATAGCACAGTGATTGACTTTGATAAGTTTGTGTATGTACATCATGACCATTGAGGTGTTTCCCACTTCCTCCCTCCCATTTCCCTCAGTTAGGTCTCCTTCTACACACATCTAAGGTTTTTCCTCCTTTTTCTAGTGTCCCTCCTATGTCCCATTTTCTCCGTAGCTTCTGCATATTAGGGAGAACATCTGACTTTTAACTTTTTGTGACTGACTAATCTCACTTAGCATAATGTTCTCCAGTTCAATCCATTTCTCTGCTAATGACATAATTTTGTTCTTCTTTATGCTGCGTAAAATTCCATTGTGTACATATCCCATAATTTTGTAATCCATTCATCTGTTGATGGATATATCAGCTGGTTCCATAGTTTAGCAATTGTGAATCGTGCACCTATAAACATAGATATGCATGCATTACTCTGGTAGTTTGGTTTCCATTCTTTTGGGTAGATACCCAGGAGTGGTACAGCTGGGTCATATGGTAGGTTCATTCCCATTCTTCTGAGGATCCTCCACACTCTTTTCCAAAGTGGTTGCACTAATTTGCAATCCCACCAACAATGTATGAGAGTTCCTACTTCTCCATATCCTCACCGCATTTGTTGTTGTTTGTGTTTTTAATGATTGCCATTCTAATTGGGGTTAGGCAAAATCTCAGGGTAGTTTTGATTTGCATCTCTCTGATTGGTAATGATGTTGAACATTTTTTCATATATTTATTTACCATTTATATTTCTTCTTTTGTGAAGTCTCTATTTAGTTCACTTGCCCATTTTTTGATTGGGTTAATTGTTTTTTTGGTGGTGAGTTTCTTGAGTTCTCTGTATATTCTAGATATTAGTCCTCTATCAGAAGAGTAGCTGGCAAAAATCTCCCATTCTGTCGGCTCTCTGTTAAGATTCTTGATAGTTTCTTTTCCTGCACAGAAGCTCTTCAGTTTAATGCAATCCCACGTATTGATCCTCATTTTAAATTCTTGTGCCTTTGGGATCTTGTTGAGGAAGTTTTTACCCATGCCTATATGTTGGAGTGTTGGTCCTGTGCCCTCTTCAAGTAGCTGCAAGGTCTCTGGTCTAACTTCCAGGTCTTTGATCCATCTTGAATTGACTCTTGTGCAGGGTGAGAAAGTGGAGTTTATTTCCATTTTTCTGCATATGGATAACCAGTTTTGCCAACACCATTTGTTGAAGGAGCTATCTTTTTTCCAGTGTATGTTTTTGGCCCCTTTGAAACCTAGTTGTTCATGCTGAGATATGGTGGTAAACATCATAGTGAGATCACTAATGAGCATTTGTTGAGGTCATTATTATCAAATTACATTGAAATTGACATCTGAAGGCTTTCATAATCCAGTGTATTTCAGCAACAATTAGTGTAACCAGCTTCTTTTTGTTTCTTGTTTCCTGGTGATAATTCTTTGCCTTTGTGTCTTCTAGATTAGATATAAATATTGTATCATATAATTATATTAGAAATATTTATCTTTACTACTCTATAAACAATGGAAACATTTATTTATCTGATTGTATAATGTTAGACTATGAGAAAAATATACCAAAATATAATGTGAAAGTAAAAGTCACCTTGAATCCAAATACTCTGAATAACCACTGTTAACCTTTTTAGTGGCTATGCATCATATTATATACCCAGACTCTTAATTTTACATAAGTTGGATTATACTACATATACTACATTTACTGCTTTCCTTATTTTTGCATATTAACACATCAAGCACATCCTTTTTTCCCACGGAGTATAAGTTATATTAATATGCTATATTCATATCAATGTATACATACTGATTTTATACATCCATCCATCTAATTTTGCTCAGTGTTTTATTTCAAAAAATGGTTTTATACATTTTTTTCTGCATCTTACTTTTTGCTAAATAAAACTGTGTGGAAACTTTTACAATTTATTCAGAATAGCCCTAATCAATTCTTGAATCCTTTATTGATGGGCATTAACTTTATTTCTGGTTTATGGATGCCATGAACAAGCCTACAATAAACATTCTCATGTAAGTGTCTGTGCGGACTGGCATTTTTATTTCTATAAGGCATATTCCCAGGTGTGGTATTGCTAGGTCAAATTAAATTTTAAAAGATATTTCTAGATGCTTTTCCAAATGGTGATAACACCTGACATTTCCTTTACCAATGTTTGAGTATACTTTTCCTCTCATTCCTCTAAAAGAAGCTCCTAATTCTTCCCAGGCTCATGCATGTCTAGTGATACCACATTTTTACTTGATTTTTCATTTCTCTGGATAATAAATCTGAGCATCTTGTCATCTATATATGGCCCTTTGTGTTCCCTCTTTCATACATCTATAAATATAGTGAACAAATATATGTAATTTTTCTTCTGTTATTTTATCAATTCATAGTAGTTATTATTTTATAATAAAAATGTCCATTGAAATTTTTCAACCCTAACTAATGCAAGTTTTAATTTTTGAAATGTCAAATA
This sequence comes from Glis glis, assembly GCA_004027185.1. Taxonomy (NCBI): domain Eukaryota; kingdom Metazoa; phylum Chordata; class Mammalia; order Rodentia; family Gliridae; genus Glis; species Glis glis. The sequence goes on from PVJS01013056.1 coordinate 3,001, forward strand.
TGTATTTCTTTTCTATCACAACTTAAGCATTTTTAGTTGAATTTAAGGTAGCATTTCTAGTCATAAAATACATAGTCTCGCAGACTTTCTTGAAAGATTTATATTATGTTGTTTTAATTTTAAATGTATGCCTTTAATCTAATCTAGACTTTACTTTGTGTATGTGTAAGGCAGAGCTTCATTATTCATCTTCTTCCCTTTAGATATCTGTTTGCACTGGCACCATTTTAAATGGACCACATCTTCCTCATTTATTTGGAATATCAATTTATTATATGTTTTAGGATGTAATTATGAATTCTCAATACCATAGAACTGATCTATTTGTCTACTCCTGTATAGTACCATGTAGATTTTTCTATAGTGGTTATATAGTATTATGCTATTTTAGCAATGGCAGTGTTCCCCTTCATACTCTATTTTCCTTATGATTTTGTAGCTAACATTGAGGTTTTCACATCTAACTCTAAGAAAACCTGTGTTGTGATTTCTACCTGGTGTAATTATATTTGATGTGATTATGATTTCCCATCAAGAATGTATTTTAATTGATACAAAGAACTTCATGTGTGAACAAGGGGTTATTTGTATGGTTATCGTCCTGAGAGCTCCCCTTTCTTCTCTCCCCTCCCCACCTCAGTGTTAAGACTGTCTATGTGGAGGAGGGTAGCAAGGTGGGAACCGAATGCTGCGTGCATGTATCTATTTATCACTCTGAACCTCACCATGGTGTATAATTACAATGCACCAATTAAAAACTGCATTTTCTATTTCTACTGCTCTGAGACTGTGTGTAGTGTTTAGACTAGGTGCTTATTATATGAGAGGAAAGTTATAGATTTTTGTGTATTTAACTTCTATCTATCCACATTGCCAATTCTAATTCCAAAATGTTTATTAGGGTCTTTTGAGTTTTCAGAGTGTAAAATGACAGAATTAACACAAAGAACTTCTATCTCACGTTTTTCAGTGTTTATGTCAATAGCTTCATTGTATCATATTTTTAATTGGATGGAAAATAATTTCAGCAATGATGGCAATCAATAAAAAACTTTGTCCCCTGGCAGGTGAATTTGAGTTTACTGAAAAATCATTATTTTTGCTTTGTTTTTTTAAGTTATTTTATTAGTGCATTACAATTATATATCATTGCAAGGTTCAGTATATTAAAAACATACATACATATAGCACTTTGTGTTTTTTCCTCCACATTGCACCATGCTACCCCCTTCTACCTCCCCATACAAGTTAGTGAGATTGGTAATGATACCTTCACATATTGCCATAGTATTATTATTTTGTGAGGTTGAGGGTCCGAGTGTTCGGAGAAGTGAGAGACCAATTCCACCAATCGATAATGCAAAAGCAAAAGAACTTTATTAGCTAGCTCAAGTTAGGGTCTGAGTCTCATCCAACTGCTCTGTGCATGTATGTTGCTATCACTATGAACTACATTATGATGTGAGACTATAATGCACCCATAAAAGTATATAAAATTGTGAGACCGAAGAGCAGCCATGACAGGCTATGCTTCTGAAGGAACTAGGCTAGGCCTAAGTTTCTGTTTCTCAGAGACCAAACCAACGGTTCCAAGAAGTGTTCTCATGGAAACTACCGCCGGTGGGCCTATCAGAACAATAGTGGAAAGTCCCCAACTTCCCCAGGTATGACGAGCCAATCAGAAACCCCAAGTACCCCAAACTGTTGCCAACTGTACTAAGGATGGAAATTTTCTGTAGCCGCTACTATGTAACCTAAATGTATAAAAGCTTGAGTGAACCAGAGCTCGGGGTCCCTCCCAGACAACCTCATATGCAGAAGCTAGGGAGTAATTGGGATGGATATAAGAGGGATTTTAGGTAATGGAGGAGAAACTCCAATGGAGCCATAGTATTATTTGAACTGTTTCCTTCTTCAGTTCTCCCTTTTCCCATCCCTAACTCTCTTCCCTAACACCTTACAACTACTCCAACTATTCTACAGATCTCGCTCTGAATTAAAGTCCTTTATATTTCCTATTTTCTCTCTAGCTTCCACATGCGAGAGAAAACATACCACCCTTGATTTTCTGAGCCTGACTCATTTTGCTTAGCATAATATTCTCCAGTTCTATCCATTTTCCTCCAGATGACATCATTTTGCTCTTCTCTACGGCTGAGTAGAATTCCATTGTGTGTAGAGATCACATTTTCTTTATCCATTCATCTGTTGACAGACACCTGGGTTGGTTCCATAATTTGGCTATTGTGAATTGCATTGCTATGAACATGAGTATGCAGTTACCACTATTGTATTCTGACCTTAGTTCTATAGGAAAGATACCAAGGAGTGGTATAGCTGGGTCACATGGTGGTTCCATTCCTAGGTTTTGAGGAACCTCCAAAATGACCTCCATAGTGGTTGTACTAATTTATAATTCTACCAGCCAGTTTGAGGAACCTCCAAACTGATCTCCATAGTGATTTTGCTGATTTACAATTCTATTTCCTCACATTCTCACCAGTACTTGTTATTGTTTATATTCTTTTTTTTTTTTTTTTTTTTTTTTGCGGTACCAGGGATTGAACGCAGGGGCGTTCTACCTCTGCACTACGCCCCCGGCCCTATTTTTTATACTTTATTTTGAAACCGTGTCTCACGAAGTTGCGGAGGCCTCACTAAGGAGAGGGAGAGAGAAAGAGAGAGAGAGAGAGAGAGAGTGAGAAAGAGCTGAGGCTGGCCGCGAACCCGGATCCTCCGGTCTCCGCCTCCCAAAGTACTGGGATTACAAGCGTGCGCCACCACGCCCGGCCCATTGTTTATATTCTTAAGGATTGCCATTCTAACTGGAGTTAGATGGAATCTCAATGCTGTTTTGAGTTGCATTCCCTTGATTGCTAGTGATGTTGAACATTAATGAAAAATACTGTTAGCTGCTAGTATAGAATCAGAAAATATGTGATCAAAACAAGGCATTTAATAGTAATATAATATTTAAGGACTTTTTTAATCTTCAGAAGTTTGCAAATGCTTAAGAAACCTCAGATTTATTCCATGCTTCAGATTGAGATTAGCCTATTTTAAAAGTAATTAAAGATAAGAGTCTTTATAACATTCACTGTGTTATAGAATCTATGCAAATTGAATCCTGTTTAAGGAAGTGCAAAGCATTAATAGTTTATACTTTGTGCTCCATTAACTCTCACTAGAGCCCAGATCTGGCAATGAAACCTATTGGTCTTCAAACACAGTAGTACATGTTCTTCCCCTCTGATTACTAATTGAGGAGAGACCCTTGGTAATGACAATTTTCAATTAACTCTAGATCTCTTAAAAGGCCTATTACTTAAAGAAGAGTGAGTTAAGCATTTAATCAAAAACATTGAGGTTAATTTTCCTTTATCCTAGTTCACTTCCTAATTAGATAGACATTAACATCTAACAAAAGGTAAGCCTAATGTAACAACAAAGATGGTGGTGATTGTTGATAATCTGTGTCAACGGAATGCTAAATAGTGTGACGCACTAGTGTTAGTTTCCAACAATAAAAATTTCAGAAATGTATTTATCTATTCCAGGTCTATTAGCATTCATATGATATATTTATAATCTATGTACTTCTAATAGGATTCAGGGTGGTTCACAATAATAAATCCAACCGAATGAAGGAATGATATATGCATAGATACATACATAAGGGCAATTACTAATAGGAGGAGAAGGAAGACATGAAATTTTAAAAGTACTTTTGGAAGATGGCCGTAGTACTTAAAAACAAAAGTAAAATTGATGTACCTGAGCAGCTGATGGAAAAAATGAAACATGATTTGCGTTTAAAATGTTTCTTTAAACATTTTAAAATGTGTATGTTGTGTATGTGTATGTTGCACTTGTTTTTTCTGTCAACTTCTAGTGAATGTTGAGAACACAAGTTTACATAATAGTTCTTTAACGCAATTCAAGAGGGTCCAAAGTACTAAATTTCTTTTGGCTAGAGGAAATCTTGGCCCATACTGTACTGTGCTTAGATAGATCTGTCTAAAAAATTTACACTTATTTTGTAAAATACTCATATGCTATCACTGTGATGTTTCTAAAAGTTCTTGCTTATGCTATTTATTCATAATTGGTATTATGTTTCTACTTGGAGAATAGATGATAGTTACATTTAGAAAGTACAAACATTTAAATGAATCATGACATTACAGAATAAAATCAGTAACTTCTGAGGATTTGCAGTCCTCCTCTGCTCTTTTTACCATTTAACATTATTTCCTTTGCCCATTTTCTCAGAGTAGAAAAAGGAGAAAGGCTACAGGCATGTATTATTTCAGGAAAAGCAATCAGAGCAACAAAATAACAAAATAATTTCTCAGATGTCTGTAGAGTATGGGGAAACAAGACATTAAGAGCTAAGGAGGGAATAGGCCAAGTGAGAATGAAAGAACATAGGACTTAAGAGGGAAAGGAATAAAATAGTTTAAAAGTGAGCTTGGGAGGCTGAGACAGGAGAATCTCAGGTTCAAGGCCAGCCTCAGCAATTTAGCAAGACTGTTGCAAAATTAAAATAAAAACTGCTAGGGGTATAGCTGGGAGGTTGAGTACCCCTGGGCTCAATCCCCAGTTAAAAAAAAATGTGAGCTACTCTCTGGCATTTAAGTGAGTGAGAGAACAAGAAATTTAGTCAGTGGTACTGGAACCCAAATTTTCAGGACTCCTTTTCATGTGTGAGAAAAATTGAGAAAAGAGTGATAGTTCAATTTTGCCTATTCTTCTGAAATCTTATCCATAGACTGGATAAAGTAATGTACTGCAAAAACTTATTTCTGCCTCTCTAGGTATCATTACATCAAAATTGTCAGAGCATATTGTTTTTATAGAATATGTGCCTTAATCTGCTACTGGTAGCACATGTCCTCTTGATTTTGTTATATGTCCAACTTAGTGGGAGGTCAGGGATGAAATCAGAACAATGTTCTGACATTTTTTTTTATTGTACATTTTCCCCTTAAAAGCAGGAAAATTTAGAACCATGACAATTTCATGAGTAGCAGCAGTGTCAAAAGTCACAGAGGCTATTAATAATGTTGAAATGTGCCTGCATTGGTACAGAGATGTATGCAAAACTTAATGGATTAGAAAATATCTAAGCACTTAAAATTTTAGTATATAACAAAAAGTATCACAAACCAGTGTTTAAGAAATTTTAGTCAATAAATAATACTGTAACATTAGTAATAAAAAGAATTGAGTGAGAGAATTGTTTTTAAAAATTAGTTTAGAACTCTACTGCACAAAATAGAACAAAACAAATACCAATGTGATGTTATCAAATGTTAAATAGTGGAGAAAAATAGAAAGAACATAATTTCTGAATGGATTTCCTCCATTAAAATAATCGAGAAAGGAAATCACAGAGGTCAAAATTATGTAATATGGTGAATTTAAGACACTGTGTGAGACCAGACAAATCTGGATTAAATCAATGTTCTTCCACTTATTTCAGACAGAATACATTTACTATAATTGCATGATATTAAAAACTGACAAAGATTGCCACAAGAAAAGCCCCTTTTGTGCTAAAGAGGGGATCAAGGTAACAATGGAAAGTCATTTATAAACAGAAAAAGAATACATTATACATCAAAATATATGATGTTGAATTTGGCCAAAGTAGTAATTACAGATAGAAGTGAACTTATCAGAAGACTAGCAAAGGAAATTAGCTGTAAGCAATGGAGTCTACAGTGGCTCAAGCAGAATGGGATTTGTTACTGGCAATAGGCAGAGTACAGAATTCCTGGGGAAGCCAGCCGCACAAGTTTGGATGCCGTATCGCCAGAAGGTATAAATCTGGGAGAGCCGCCCAGGCCCACTGGGGGACAGCCCCAGCACATGTCCCATGCAGATTCTGCTCGTCACTCACTATGTAACACCCCCAAAACCAAAAGATGCATTGTTGCTAGTGACGAGTGAGTGCATACCTCCAGGGCTGCTTGTCTTCACCTCCGATGAGCACATCCCTCAGCTTCTTGACTCATGCTCACATCCCCTCCACACTGCAATCAGTTGCATTTGCCTTAAGAAGTCTAAGCCACATGTGGAAATCAAGCTGCATGGAAGCCAGAGATGTATGACCTTTGTAGTTCCAGCCTCTGATGTACAATAAAACATGGAGACTGGAGTAGAATGGAGTAAGACCGTCTGTGATATTTGAGATGTTCACTTACCTGCTTTGGATATTCAGTGTTCATATCCTTTGGTTCCATTCTAATATTTCAATATTAATATCAACCACATGCTATTGAAATCACCCTGTACCTTTTACAAAGTAAAATATGTTCATCTTCTCTCCAAAGTCTCATTAGTGACTGACTGCATGCCACCTCTCAGTCATACTTATTTCCCTCTAACTCAGCTACAATACAAATTGATAAAAAATATGCAATTATGTCATCTGCCACCAACATGCCCTATATAAAATATAATGGGCATCAGAGGAAAACTGATATAGTTAATGTAAACGAACACATACAGACATAACAGAAGAAAGAAAATGTAGTGCAGTCCTGGTTTCTGTAATTGGTTATAAGGCCATTATTATGATATAGCTTAAATTTTTTAGTGTGCATTCAATTTTCCTTTAGTCATTGCTGCACAATGAGATACCCCCACTCCCACTTAGAGCAGCAACTCTATTTGCTTGTGATGATCAGGACCAATTACCACAATCAACTGAGCAAATAAATCCCCACTGTCACATCTCCCCAGTCACTGGAACTATTGCCTCCTAGTGAAAGTATTTATCATCTAGGAATTAAGACCTCTAAAATAGGATTTCCAAAGTCTAGGCATACAGAATTTTTCAAGTGGATCACTAGTTGTAACTCCCTATCTTGACTTCTCATTCCCAGAAATGTATCCTCTAGCTCTGGGAAACCTAGAATCATATATTTGTTTCTGGTTCAGATAAAACATCTCAACTTCACCAATTATTCCTCAGCTGGCATCTTAACTCAACCTTCTTTTGACCATTTAATCTTTCTATAGGATTAGTTACTTCTGGATGATGGGGCACCTGTTAAGACCAGTGGATTCTACTACCCCATTGCCTTTATTCTTTTACTGTCAAATAGGATCTCTGCTTATTTCTATTCCCTCAGAAGCAATAGTACGCCATGTCTGTGAATAAAGCATTGAATAAATCCCTAGAGGGTGGTGCCGGAGGGAGCATGGTGGATGCAGTAGGAAAATCTGTAGCCAAAATAACCATCCATTCCAGTGGGATCAAATTGCTGCCTCTTCCAAGATCAAAGGAGTTCAGTGCTCTGGCTATCATTGATCATACACTTGCTCCTCTGAGTATGGTGCTGTGCCATGGCCCAGGGTGGCCCACCACTATCAACAGCTATCGCATCCAGTCAACTTCCTTGAGGGGAAGTGCATGTATTGGGCCCACACATAATTTTCGTCCTTGCCAGGCTGGCTACCTTCTCTATGAATAAGCACTGAGGTGACTGGAGAAAATAACCAACATCCATGGCAGGGAAATGGTGGTGGTGGGTGTTTCAGAAATAAAAATTGTGATTACACAAAAACTTCAAAACCCCTTTTGTCATTATCTCATGACTATAGTTTCCATAGACTCCTAACAGCCAAGTTCAGAGCTGCTGGCACGAAAGCCAGAATGAGCTGAAAATGCTTTGTTTATTTTGCTATAGGTCTTATCCAAGGCTGGCTGCCAATTTACTCAGTTTACTTAGTAAATAAATCAGATGAAAACAGCTAAAAGCATGTATGTTTCCTCTAACATCCAAGTAGTTTCACCAAATGCTATGTGTCTTTCTTTACGTTAAGAGATGCGAGGTATAGCCACTTGTGTTTTAGAGTGGAGTTCATGTGATCAGGATCATGGGGAACTCAGCTCATCACAGGGGAGTATCTTGAATTTTTATTGACTGTGTTTCCCACTTCTAACACTTACATAGTTTAACCAAGACTCTAGGATACTCACTACTACCTGATTATAAGAGTTTATTGGCATCCCGCCATCTCTACAGATGTCCAGTAGGATAATAATATGATTGAAATCTCTGTGGACTAAACTGTAACACAGAGCCCTAAAGTAGGAAAATGAAACTTTCCAGTTCTCCTTACCTTATGAGAACCAAGGGGAAATACAAAAGTCCAATTGGTTTATCAAAAGATGTTCATCCTCACTAATAATCAGAGAAATACAAAGTTAGACAATGAAGAGTTAACCATCTATCACCCTTTCAGTTAGTGTGTGTGTGTGTGTGTGTGTGTGTGTGTGTGTGTGTGTGTTTATAAGAGTTTGAAAATATTAGGTTTTGGTTGGGACATGGATGAAATGGGACTCATACACTGCTGATCAGAATATAAATTAAGGTTGCTATATTAGAAGATGATCTACTGGTACTGTTAAAATGTGTTAATAAACTATGACTCAATAAAGTCACTTTTGATACTCTTGCCAGTGATAGTTTGCATATATGCATTTCAACAAACAAATATCAATATCTGTTTAAGGGTATTTATTTTTATAGATTTGCAATATATGTCTAGGAAACATATATAATCAAGAAGTATATATATGGACATTTGTTTAATAGATTTTGATCCTTATACCCACTTCAAGAGTACAGAGGTATGGTTCCAAGAAAAAATGTGTGTATATGTGAATGTATCACTTTGAATCTCACTATGATGTCTAATTATATTGCACCAATAAAATTGTAAAAATAGGGGAGAAATATAGTAGTGAAAATACTGGGAAAATATTGTGTGATGTGATTTCTATGAAGTCAGCCACAGCTCATTTTACCTGTCCTGAATGAGGGGCCTTTCTGCCCCCCCCCACCCCGGAATCTGGGAATATAGCTGGTGAGAGCTGGGCTGACGGGCTAGTTTGGTGGTGGCAGAGCCAAAAGAGCTTTGCTGTGCCCAGGAAGGTCTGCAGGGTAGGCTCTGCACTGTCAGAGTCAGAGCAGAAGATCTTCCTGTAGATCCCCAGGGAAACAATGCTGCGGGAAACCAACATGGAGTCATTAGGGGTACTGTTCAGTAGAGCTACCTGGAGAGGTATAGCATCCCAGCAACCTGAATCTGGAACTTTTCTCTTAGGCAGCTCAGGACATAATAGCTTGGGGCTGGGGTGCTGTCTTGAAGGACTTAAGACTTAGAAAGCACAAATATGGAAGCACTTATAAAAGCTAGAGGGCCCATAGCAAGAAGTCTATGAACTTGGCTAATTGCTCATTGCTTAACATTTCTAGGTCTTAGTTACCTTATCTTCCAGGGTGTGAGTGTGTGTGTGTGTGTGTGTGTGTGTATTTGTTCTTTATGGTACTCTATGGCCAGTTGTGCAGTGCGTCCTGGATTAACCTACCATCTTTGACCCCTTTCTGTGTTTATGTATATTATTTTGCTTCATAAAGTTTAAAGCCCAGTAAGTTATATTATAATATTATTAAATCAATAAATTTATAATTTAAGTACATGAGTACAAATATAGCATGCATAGTAGCTTTTTAGATAAATAATAAGGTTTAATGCCTAACAAACCATTAAATCAGTGATGATGGGTATTATTAATATTAATGAAATTTATCATTAATATTTATTCTTTTGTAAGCATTTAATGTACAGTAATTATTTTCATAAGTAATATAGTTTGCTTGTCTTTGTACATAGTTATACATTCATATTTGAATTAATATACTCTTAAGAATAGCTTCATTAATCAGTTATCATAGAATGTATAGCATAACATAAAATATTATAATAGGTCCTTCCTCCAAAATGAAAATCTAAATATTAAAAAGTATCATCTATGCATATTTAATACATTACTTTCCTTCTCTGAAATAAAAATTGGATTTATTTCATTTATTGCATATTAAATGTTGATTTAGTTAGATCTTCCCTAACACTTGAAATTGATTTACAATGAAAGGAAACTGTATTTTAATTTAAAAATACCTTTCCAATTATTTTAGTTTTGATAAATATGTACAATTGAGATTAAAACATGAGGTTCTTTCACTTCTGTAATTATTAAAGTCTGTGTTATACCTCAATTTATAACTTGAAATTCTACATGTCTTATAACATGGCAAATAGGTATTTAAACAGTGAAACTTCACTTGTCCTTTTTATTAATCTTCCTCAAGCATACTCTTCCCTGTAATTTTGTAATTCAAAAAAGAAAAAGAGATTTCTAACACTGTAACTTTGAGATTACAAAGTACACATATTGGAATACAGTAAAAAAAGTGACGAGATAAAAATATGGCCAATAACGGGCACTTTTCCATTAAGTTGAACAAACATTCTGGCAGCAATTCCCATACAGTTATAATGACTTTTCATTTTTCCTATTTACTGCAATTTATCTAAAGATGTTGATTTTTAAGTCCTATTTCTGAATTTTTCCCTGAGCCTTTTGAAGCCTTTGAGAATGCAATATGGAATAGCAAATATAAATTATCTTCTTGTAAATGATTTATTTAGCTTTCCTATTTCCCTTAGTGTAGACAGAACTAAGCAAACTGTTTTCTTCAATCCTAGACTGCATATTTCAAGAACTTATTGAAGAATTATTGAGTATTGGGTTAAATGTTTTAAAGTATCTACTTCTCAATAACTATAACTTCCAATTTCAAGTATCATCTCCAGTTTTATTATAAATAAAATACCCCTTTCCACCTTCACCCTACAATTTTGATGGTGATTTCTTCTTGTTTGGATGTGTAGATAATGTAGATTATCAATTGAGTATATTTTGTAGATTTATTTATTATCCAATATCAAAGCAAAATAAATAAATAGATAAATAAGATAAAACTATAATCTTTAAGGAAGTATAAAATCCAGTCACAAATAAATAATATTACACATTCAGAAATTAGAGAAAAAGATACAGTAGATAACTAAGTGTCCTTTTTTTGTGTGTCAGGGAATTTTAGGTCAAGTAAAAGCATGCACAGATGACTCCCAGAGGAAAGAGTTACTACTCAAAAAGTTCAATTAAAAATATCTAAGTTTGTTCGTCTCTTCATACCAAGCATTCAAAGGCATTATTAAAAATCAGTTAAGATTAATTGAAATTGCCATTCTCAAGTAGTTTTTATGTCAGTTACATGATTCTCACAATCATGTTATAAAATAGAAAAGTGAAATCCTGTCCCTAGAGATGTGGAGCAGGTCAGTGGTTTCCTCAAGATCATGTAACAGAGAAAGAAGAGGTATAAAGATATATTAATTCTTCCCCAAGCCATTTTTTTTCTTTTCTGCCATGGAAGGATTAAAGAAGGAAACCGTTCAAATAATATTATGGCAACATGTGGAAGTACTACAACCAATTTCACTAACATGTGTGGGGAGGGAGGAGAGGGGAGTGGTGGCACATGAAGGGAAATACACCAAGAGCTATACAGGTGTATGTTCATATCACATGGGACCTCACTGTGATATATAATTGCAATTCACTAATAAGATAATTATTTTTCCTTTGTCAGTGTAACATTTAACTCAACAAAACTAAGCATTGACCCCCCCACAATATACTTTAAATAGTTCACATGAGTTTCTCTGCATAAACAGGGGTAAGAGTCCAGGGGTGCCTCTCACTAAAGTGGCTTTAGCCTCCCTGCCTGTGGCCACACTCTGCTTTCCTGAAGGATGTTCACCTAGACTCTGCTTCAAGCTGGACTTCATCTCTTTTTAGGCAGCTCTCTACTTGTTAGGCAACAATACTATTTAGGATTTCTTTTCGGGGTAAAGCAGAATTCTGTCTCCACTTATGTTTCACCTAATCCAACTAGTTCATCCCCATTTGTCAAACCTGGTGACCCTCCTCTCACCGGGTTCAGCTCTGTCTGCCTCTTGTCGTGTGGATTACTATTAAGATAAGTTTCCTCATTTTGGACTTGATGTTTGCTAATCCAAATTCAATATTTCACATTCCTCCTTATTTAATTCAGAGTCTCATAAAAGTTTCATGGGCGTGAGCAGGTCTTTGAAAGATTTAGATAGCCACAGAAAAAGAGGGTATCAGAAGCTTCAAGGTACACGCTTGTAATCCCAGTAACTTGGGAGGCAGAGACTGGAGGATCCTGGTTCACGGCCAGCCTCAGCTACTCAGTGAGGCCCTCCGCAACTTCGTGAGATCCGGTTTCAAAATAAAGGATAAAAAATAGGGCCGGGGGTGTAGCACGAAGGTAGAATGCCCCTGGGTTCAATCCCCGGCACCTCAAAAAAAAAAAAAAGCTTCAAGGAAACAGAAGGATGTCATCGGCATGCCACATTGCTGTATCTGGGAGATGACAGGGATGGTGTGACAGCCATATGAGTCTGGCAGAAGGGTTCCAACTGAAGGAGGTAGACTCAAAGGCAGCCATTGTACGACCTTGAGTAGATGATAAATGGAATGAATATAAATTTGTCAAACCATCCTTCTAACGGAGGAATGCAACATAGTGTGTGAAAGGGCACACTGGAGAAAAATGGCAGTTTATCCTCCGAATCCTGTCATGAGACATAGAATAGTTGGCACAGTGCTATCAAAGTGGAAATGGAGATCACTAAATGATTTTAAAAGATGCTCTCTGTGAGGATTTGTGATAACTTGTTGCTAAAATTATCACAAATAAAGTAGGGGGAGAGTTTGAGAGTGAAGAATCATGACGGAAGGAAAAGATGTGCAAAAGCCAGTTTAAGGGGACATGCCGAATGGTTCTGGAGCCATTAGAGTGGAGGTAAATAGAAATAGGAATCATGACTGTAACTATTTTAGTTGAAGTCATGGTTATGAGTGTTCATCTATGAAAATAAAATTTTAAAGATAAGGATACCAGGAAAGCATCCTAGAAGCAAAAAGTGTGATCAGAAGCAAAAATAAAATAAAAATAAATAAAATAAAAAGGATCTATTTTTAAATAACTGCATTACCTTTTCTTACATTTTTATGAATTGTGATTACAGTTTCTGATTAGGTTCTATAATAATTTCAACAGAACAGACGCCTGTGCCTCCAGGTTGTGTAAGCAATGAGGAATTGGCCAGGTCAGGTAAATGTTGACAGAATCCTGTGTCCTATTCAGTATAGGAAAGAATTTTCAATCATTATCCTGGTCACAAAGCTTTCTTGCCTTTAACTTCTATTCTATGACTCAGGGATATGAGACTTGATTTTTTTCTCTCTCTCATTTGTCATAAAAATCATGTGATAGTTAATGAAATTTTTAATCAATGTTTGATAACTCTTCTTTTAAATAATGAGTACCTAGCTGGTGGTACACGCTTGTAATCCCAGTACTTGGAAGGCTGTGACAGGAGGATGGCAGGTTTGCAGCCAGTTTCAGCTACTTAGTGAGGCCCTCCGCAACTTAGTGAGACTCTGTTTCAAAATAAAGAATAAAAACAAAATAGGGCTGGGTGCATAGCTCAGTGGTAGAATGCCCCTGGGTTCAATTCCCAGTACCGCAAAAATAAATAAATAAATAAATAAATATTATCTAAAGTGACCATGAAATTATATTTTCCTACTTTTCATGTTTAGTTCAAATTTTAAAAACAGAATTCTTACAGGCAAAAATCCCTAATGCCAAAGTACGCCTTTCATGAAAAGAATCACCAAAATCAATCATGCCACTTAGCATCAGTTTTGAAGTCTGGTAGATAGTTTTTATCCTGACTCATATAGCAATCTAGAGTTTTCTCTTGGGGTGAAATTGGGATTGTGCCATGCATTTCCACTGTGTTTCCCTGCCTGGAACAGCATGGGTGATAAGGAGGCAGCTGCACGCAAGCATTCTCTGTGTGAAAGGATGGAAAATCTACATACTGGCTCTTTCAGGAGGCCCCATTGCTATGGCAGTTTATCCCATTACTAAACACGCACCGTGCTGTTATCCTTGCATTCAGCTGCTGACCAGCAACATGGCCCTCGGCTTTAATAGGGAGCATATGATCACTCCAGCTGGCAGGTGACACCATTTGGCAGTGTTCCCCAGCAGCTCAACAAAAGATGTTCAAACATCAAAGCAAGGGGAAAGACCTCTGTTTTTATAAGGAAAATGCTTTTAATGTGCATGCATTTTGCTTCCATAAGAACTACTGCTTCTATCTTGCTGAATTCTGTTAAAGAAAAGGCACACTTAGATAATAAAATTCAGAGAATGTATAAAATTGTTAATTCAGATTGATAAATAGGTGCTAAAAATAGGAAATTAATTTAATACTTAAGACAGGAGTATAACTTAGTTAAACATAGTTAAAAGTGGGATAAGTCTTTTTTTAATTTAATCTGAAAATTTAAGCTAATCAGGATTTAGGCTAAGTTACAAAAACTTAAAAGTTATATATTTTATTGAAGAAAGGGACCATATGATCTTTCAGTAAGATTTTTACCATATGAAAAATCTGTGGGGAAGAGTTCTCACTACCTAATCAGGATTAATGCAACATGAGAGTGGCAATTTAGGAATATCTTGCGTCTCTTGAATATGACCATAGCATTCATCATGTTCTATCTTGCTATAAATTAGGGACTAAGAAAAACTGAGAAATCCTCCTGGTCCATCCATTACTATTGGGAAAGCAAATGATAGATTAGATTAGTTAAAAATGTGTCTACTTTGAAAAGTATGTCATTTTTTTTTCTCAATTAGATTAGTTTTTACTAATACTCTATGTTGTTTTAAGTCCCATTACCTTTGTATTTTGCTGGCCATGATTAAAGCAACCATTTTCATTCTTGGGACAAATTATCTAGCCAAATTACATTAGTGACCAAACTGTCATAGCAATGTACAAATATATTTTGTTTTACACAAACAGAATGAATATTTTAATCTACTCTGACACCAAATTGAGTTTGCTTATATTACAAATATTGGAAAGTTTGTTAATATTTTGAAAATATTTCAGGTAATTTCCCTTACATAGAAAATCCTTCTATAACCTAGGTAATGCTATTGAATTCTCTTTACAGAAAGAAAACATGTCCTTTAATTGAAGAAGGGTATTATAAGTGCTTACTATAGACTAATTCTACAGGGACTAAAAAAGACATATTGCTGTGGATTTTTTTATAGATAATATATTCTTAAATGCCAAAATGAATTATATTTCTGAAAAGTTACATGGGATTATCACAGTATAATAAGCTCAGGAAGGAACTGGAAATTGAGCTGAGTTTGGGAGGGTTTCACAGATTGAACAGTCCTTCAATTATCCAACTCCACTGGTGCAGAGATTTTCAGGCTATTTGTAGTGAAGGGTCTGATTTTGGGTTGATTGTTTTCATTTCTTGTTTTTTGTTTCACTTCCTACCAATCTAATAACATAATCCTACTATTCATATCTAGTATGTAGTCTGTGCCACATACCTCTCACCATGGAATTCAACATAACAAAGCTGGCCTATGCCTTATTTATCCTGTTAAGTCCACTAGCCTGCAGTTGGATGTTGCAGCAACTTCAATTTGCTGCAAAATGGCCTCAGTGCTTACTCTCAATTCCTGTGCTTAGCTCATTGCACACCCTGAAACACAGTTGCTCTCGTTCATGGATCACGTTTTGACTAGCACTGCTCTAGTGGGAATTCCTGTACTGCAAAGGCAGGAAAGTAAAACTAATGTTTCCCAAGGTTGATTGCAGCCACGTGTCAATGTGATTTAGATCCCAGCCTTTACATGTGCTCGAGCTAGGCTAGGATTCTGAACTGAGGTCAGTAGGAAGAAACAGAATACCCATTTCATGGGGAAGTTTGTGCCAGAAGCAACGTAGCCTTCTGTGGCCACAGAAAGCAGCTTTATAAATCAGAGAAATGGCAGTGTGATTCCTAGGACTGGAAGTTGCTCTGGAAATTTGGCTTAGGGCTTTCTCCCCCATCCCTTGAATTAATTGGTACATCACCTACTATCTTGCAATAAATCTTGTTTTGTGTGATTTGCTCAGTTTCTGTTGTTTGTAAGTAGGGCTATATTGGTAAAGATTCATTTGTCAACTGAAAATATTGAATGGCTCCTATTTTGGGAGTAGTTGGAGGGGCAGTATCACTTTTCCAGTCCATCTCAAACTTCATTTTCATGTGGATCACCTGGGAATATTGTTGAAGCAGATTCTGCTTCAATAGTCTAGAGAGAATCTTAGGACCTGTGTGTGTAACAAGCTTACAGTTAAAGATAGTGGTGTTTATCTACACCCCAAACTTTGAGTAGCAAAACTCTAGATTCGACTAAGCCCCCAGGAACAACTTCCACCTCCAGAGTCCCAGACTTCTTGCTGTTAGAGCTCAGCAAGATAAGGAGAAATTATTCTGATCTCTTGAATATACTTTTCCTAGATTAGAAACAGCAGGCCTCTGTGTCACTCAACATTCAACAATACCTTCTTTTTTCTTTTCTTTTATTTTCCTTATCAGGAACAAAAAGAAAAATATGCTTTTCATGTATCTATATCTATATCTATCTATCTATATATATATATATAAAGAGAAAAAGAGACGAGAGAGAGGAAAATTGAGAAATTAAGCAAGTCAATTCTAAGTAAAGAGGTTTCAAACAGGATTGGCAGGTGTCACTCATTTGCCACATCCATGGTCAAATATCAGTAGATATAAGCAGCCTACTTATTTATAAGAAAAATATATTTCTTGCCAATATCTCATGACATAATATTTGTGATTTATTAATTCAACAGGATCTCATGAGAAAGAAAATTATCACCAGGTGCTGTTTGGGGAAGGGGTGATGTAGGCTATATTTGGAGACTTTCTGAGGATCCTTCACATCATGTAGATCCTAGTGTTTGCTTCAGAAAGGAAAAGATGATGAGAGAGAGGAGATGGGATTCTGGATGGCAAGCAGTATAGGCAAAAATGGGTAGATAGAACTGGGCTACTTGTTTCTAGTTCAGTGAGGAGAATGGGGAGAATTTCAGGCTACTGAGGGACCTACATAAGGGCTATGTGACAACATGAGAGCACAGTGGAAGTAATGTCAGATTATGGAGAGCTTCTATTACCAGATGGGAAATTTTGAATTTGATCTTTAGAAAATGAGTGCCTTGGGCCGGGCGTGGTGGTGCATGCTTGTAATCCCAGTACTTGGGAGGCTGAGACCGGAGGATCCCGGTTCTCAGCCAGCCTCAGCTACTTATGAGGCCCTCCGCAACTTAGCGAGACCCTGTTTCAAAATAAAGAATAAAAAATAGGGCTGGGGTGTAGCTCAGAGGTAGAATGGCCCTGGGTTCAATCCCCAGTACCGCAAAAAAAAAAAAAGAAAGAAAAAAAAGAAAATGAGTGCCTTGGAAGTTTGTGTTTGAGAAACTAAAATATGACAGTTGTACTTTGGGAAATTAAATTTGCAACCTTCAGAAAGAAGGTATGTTTTAACGTATGTGATGATCACAAAATGGGCTGCAGAAATAATTTTAAGAAAGAAGATTTGAATTCTATTTGTGTGGGTGTAGTATAATCTGCATTAGTCAAAATAAAATTTGCAATTTATCAGATTTCAGGGAAATCTTTACCATCTCTTGAGGAAGTATTTAAACACAAGTATTAACCATTGCACTTCTAGACGATACAAAGTGTATTAAGTAACATCTGCTTCTATCTCAAAGCCAAGCTTTTGTTCTAATAAGTTTTAGCCTCCTGGCTATCCAGAGAATGCCACATAAATGAAGAGCAGCTGTCACAGTGAACATAACATCTTCACCGGGCCACCCCACCAGAAGCATAGACTTCCCAGAGGATGGGCATGTTCTCATGAAAATCATAATGAACCAAAATGTATAGTTCCCTGGGCTCCAGAGTGTCAACTTTTTGTACTCTTTTACTTCTGTGGCCTTGGCTTTGTACTCTGATAAGCTTGTGATTTCTACAAGTATATATGTCCAACAAACCTCTGGTCCTTAATTCTGAATCAACCCACTGGATATTTTTTCCTACTGGATACAAAGTCAAAATACTAAAGTTGAACTCATTTATGAACTACCCAAATTTGCCACTTATTCTCTGTTCTTTGTCTCAGAGAATTGTGATGCTGTCCCAGAATGCCAAAGCTAGAGACTTCTAAATTATTTAATGACTCCTTCTCTTTTAACCCCTTCAAATGTCTACCAGTTTATATAGTTTCTGATTCCCCTTTTATTATTATTTATAACAATATATTTTCTTACATTATTATTTCATAATGCTTTTAGTTTCTACTACCAATGCCTTTGTTGACAACCTCATAAGCAGAAACATCTATTTGAATCAGAAGCATGCTATTTTCTAACTGTATGACTTACAGGAGACATTTAGATTCCATTTCCTCATCTATAAAAATCATGCCTCAATAAAGCTGGGGGAAAAAGACATGCATATTTTAAAAAAAGATGCCTGCATTAAAGAAAGCCTTAATGATTGAAACATTTTTAAAGAAATTATACATTTAGGAAATTCCCAGAAGGAACTAATAAAATGAGATAGGTAGGTAGGTAGATACGGTCTCTGTCTTACAAAGTAGTTTTGAGAACTAGATGAGAGATTGTAGGAAAAACGCAACACAGTACATGGTTCATTGAAGACATTCAATGATAGGCAACCCCATTACCCTGCCTTACTCGGCTGGACTACTTTCTAAGCAAGTACAAGTTGGTAAAACTTAACCTCTCATGCCAAGCTTCCTCATTTGTAAAGTTGAACTACTTCATAAGATTGTTTGGAGGGTTAAATAATTTAATATACTTTTTTTGGTACTAGGAATTGAGCCCAAGGGCATTCTACCTCTGAGCTACATCCCTAACCTTTTTTATTTCAAAACAGCGTTTCACTAAGTTATTGAGGGTCTTGCTAAGTTGCTGAGGCTGGCCTGGAACCTGTGATCCTCATGTCTCTGCCTTCCAAGTACTGGGATTACAGGCATTCACCACCATGCCCAGTTTTAATATACTTTATGCATGTGAAGATTAGAATAGTATCTGACATATAGTAAGTATTTAATATATGCTTTTATAAATGCAAATTTTGTTATTATCATCTTGTCTCATTGTCTTCAATCTTGTAATTTTAAACGCTAATAACCCATTCTCCTGCCTCAGCACCAGAATCTCCCTAAAACGCAAATATCATCTTCTTTTTGTTTCAAATCTTTCACTGGCACTTTGACCCACAGGACATTTTATTCTGGACCTAGAGTACTGCCTGGGATCTAACCTGAGTCACTAATTTCCATTCTGTTTCCTTCTACTGTTCACTACAAACTCCCTACACTGAGGCCAAGGAAAAATCTATTTTCCCCCACGCAACATGCTATTTCATCTCTTATCTCCATTAATTACCTTCATCTCAATCTGACAAATTCTAATATATAGTTTAAAATTCACCACAGTGGCCTCTTACTTCATGTAACTTTCTGTGCTTCCAATTTAATTACTGTAATCTTGTCTTTGTATTCTGAAGCCCAGTATCAGAGTTGTTTATTGTATATATATTGAAAGGTTTGGGATGTTGGAAAATCACAGGCAATATTACACACACACACACACATACACATACCTATGTTATACATACCACATATATAACAAAGTACGTAAACAAATACTTTAATATTATTCTGGTGTTTATGTAACCTCCCCATATGCAGGACTTCTGTTGAAAATTAACATTTGATAGGAAAGTATACTTTTTGGACTCTTCTATAATTACTTACTAATTTCTCTTAGAACAAGAAGCACATTTGCCAAGTATGTAGATGGTACAAAGCCTGGGTTTGTGAAATACTGCTACTGGTTGATTCACATTGTCAGTAACTCTGCTATTGCCCTCAGCTAAAGCAGGCACACTAATGAACCGAGATTTAAAGAAAGTGAAGCAGGGAGAAGTAGAAGAGAGTGGTTAAGAAAATATGCTCTCCTTCTAGAAAATCTAAATTCAAATTCTGTTCCACAAGTTACTAGCTATATGATCTTCAGCAAGTTTCCTAACCTCTAGCAGATTGCTTCCCTATAAAAAGGGACTAATAATGATACATACACAAAAGGATTATTAAGTAATATGAGTTAAATTTTAAACCTAGGACTTACCGAACATTCAGATTCACAAGACTCAAGACTACAATAGGCCACACTTGGCATTGGTGTGCTTAGAAGGATATAAAATTGAAACTGGAACTTGTTATCACTGTATCAGACATTCTTTTTTTTTTTTTTGCGGTACCGGGGATTGAACCCAGGGGCGTTCTACCTCCACGCTACACCCCCGGCCCTATTTTTTTATACTTTATTTTGAAACCGGGTCTCACGAAGTTGCGGAGGGCCTCACTAAGTAGAGAGAGAGAGAGAGACAGGGAGAGAGAGAGAGAGAGAGAGAGAGCTGAGGCTGGCCACGAACCTGGATCCTCCAGTCTCCGCCTCCCAAAGTACTGGGATTACAAGCGTGCGCCACCACGCCCGGCCGTATCAGACATTCTTTACCTGATGAGAATTACCCTAGAAATCCATGCAGCATAGCTCATATTCAAGACGATGAGTCTCACATCAGGTATGTCCAGGAGCTGCCCTGACTTTTAAAATGCTTCATGCTGCACAGGACCCGATGTCTCTTAGAGTGATCCCATAGTCATAGCCTCCAACGTCCCCACAAGAGACAAGCCTGTTCTAAGATTTGCCATGCTTGGGGAAGCTCAAAGCCGTTTCTACCTACCATACATATATTTATAGCTTCCTCAGAGTAGGTGCGATTTATCCAAAGGAATCATTTAACTATAAATAATATAATCCAGTAACATAGTGACATGTCAGCTTTCATCAGGTTGCGAGGGTAACTATAATCAAAGATAGTTAACCAATGGTCAAATTCTTTATCAAAAGTTAAAAGAGATTGTTAATCCTTTCCTATATATGTATTGTGAACTTATGAAGTATTAAATAGAATATAATATATGTTAATGTATGTAAAAATAATCTCAGGAAGGACAAAAAGGCTAAAAATGAAATATGTAGAATTTTATTTAAAAAGGAGTTAAAGAAGACATCATTTGGTGATTATTTTACCTGATTTTCACAAATAAACTCAGAAGTGTAAGAGTGAAAATTTGCTCATCACAGAAAAAGTTGTTTCATTGTACCTAATGCACCATTATTGCTTAGTACGTAGCATTTGAATGGAAATGGGATTTTGGTTCCTCTCTGTTGTCATAGAGATAACAGAGCTGACTCACAGAGTTCTTTTGCCACCACTACCTGTTGATCTTCTATTCAGACTTCCCAACTCAGAAAAATAGACTTTGATGCTTTGAGTCCTAATTATCTCCTAGGAATGCAATTTTCATACACATGCCAATAGGATTAAGAAGATTGAATGGGAGCCATTACAGTAAAATGGGTCTGTCTTTCTTTGTGGTTAATTACCACAGATAGAATAGCACCAGAATGATGAGACAAAAATTATCAGTGCATTCCCCCTGTGGACCAGATGGCTGTCATGGCAACAGACTGCTGGTGTAAACATATACTACTGGTTTTTTAGACTGGTGAAGAGTTCAACCGAGAATTAACACAAATCCATCCAATTCCAGGAAAACGCCTTGTGTATGTGTCCTTAGTTTATGGAAGTTGTAGGATCATCTTCAGCTTGAAATGTAGACATTAAAATTTAGAATTCCTCTAATTCAAGTAGAAGATGGACAAGTTTGAACATAAATATTTTATTGATGACATAAATGTTATATTTAGAGGGAATCACTATAGTACAAAGTTTTCTATGGCCATACCACCTTGAACCTGCCCAATCTTATCAATTGTGTAAAGGTAAATAAATGTGTATTTCTAATACTTATGATGTATTTAATTAGGATACTCATATATATATATATATATGAGTATATATATATATATATATATATACACACACACTATGTTTTAAAGTATGAATTGGAAAAGTTGATTTTTTTTTTTTGCAGTACCAGGTATTGAACCCAGGGGTTCAATCTACCTCCGGGCTATACACCCTCAGCCCTATTTTTTATTCTTTATTTTGAAACAGGGTCTCACTAAGTTGAGGAGGGCCTCACTAAGTAACTGAGGCTGGTCACGAACCCGGATCCTCCGGTCTCAGCCTCCCAAGTACTGGGATTACAAGCGTGTGCCACCACACCCAGCTAAGTTGATGTATTTGAATAAGCATATATTATAATTTTAAGTTACAACCCAATGATATTAAAAATAATGTTAAGGCACATATGAAATTACTTTTTCTAATCAAAACAATATTGAAGTTAGCCAGGCCTGTTAATTTAAATCACTAAACAGAATGGAATTTAATACATGTTAACAACTCTTGGTTTTTCATTTTCTAAATTAAATCTGGATTAAGTAAAATGAACAATATGTAAACTTAGCTTTAGCTAATTTTGCTTAATCCCTTTATTTTCTATTTGCTATGAATGGTTTAACAACTCTTACAAAATAGGAAGTAATGCAAATTTTAGTTTGCATTTGCTTTTACCCATCACAGATACTAAAATATTTTCAATGAAGTTGGAATTGCACCTCCAAGTAGAAATAAAAATGTCTAAGCTGAGCTGATTTTATTCTGTAGGAGACGAAATTCATAACTGCCTGAGAGTCTATGGTGATATGGTGACAATATCATTGTCTCTATTGCAGCTTTTGTCAGCAAGAGAAGATGCCAATGACCTTCCAGTCCTGCGTGATCACCAAAGAGTGCCAGGTATCTGAGTGGGCGGAATGGAGCTCATGCTCAAAAACGTGCCATGATACAGCATCCCCCACAGGCACCCGTGTGAGGACACGGACCATCAGGCAGTTTCCTGTTGCCAGTGAAAAGGAATGTCCAGAGCTTGAGGAAAAAGAACCCTGTGCATCTCAAGGAGATGGTGTCGCCCTCTGTGCCATGTGAGTAAATCGACATGCAGTATGCCCAAATTGCATGTTTTTTTTCAGCTATTTGATTTTTCTGAACAGTATGCTGAAAAATAGTGACTTTTTACACATTTTATATAGAAAAATGACCATAAAGTCTACCCTAAAAATACTGGTTTTATAGAATAAAAGTGCCTTTAATAGCTATACTTCCAAACTTCTATGGCACCTAGACTTTTAGCAGAAATTCTGTATTTATGTACATGTATTTTCTATAATAAGAGTTAGCAAACTTTTTCTGCGAAGGGGCAGATAAGGAATACCTTAGGTTTCACAGTCCACATATGTCTCTGTTGCAGTGATTCGATACCGCCTTTGGAACTATAGATGGTATGCAAACAAATGAGTGTGGATATTTTACAATAAAACTTTATTTACAAAAACAGGTGACAGGTTGATTTAGTTCTGGGTCCATAGTTTCTCAACCCCCATTCTATGAAGTAGAACAAACTTTCAAATCATAAGTTCTTGTGACCCATTAAAATTCAATAATGCATATAAACAAATCCTATTCAATAGAGTAAAATGCTATATCAGAATGAGACGTTTAGGTCCTTGCAGACTTATTAATCTTGTAATTTTGGGGAGTTTCTGTTTATTTGTTTGTTATTTTAGCACCAGCATAGATCACAAGGCCTGGCACACAGTAAGTGCCAAATGAATGTTCATTGAATTCAGATGAAACAAAACTAGTTCTGAAATGTGTAGTAATATAAAAGTATTCTTTTTGTCCTTAAAAGTATCATTTCTAAGGTATTACTATGAATTATATTGACAAGAGCAATATTTCAGTGTAGTCTGAATACATAATATTTATAAAGCCACTTAGAGAATCTTAGTTTCTCACTAGAGATGAAAAAATTTCATTGAGAGGGTCTCCGGAATATATCACACATTTAAAGAACATTTATACAGTTTGAACTTCATGAACCATTGAGGAGGTAAATCAATACCACTACTATTCCAACTAAAAATAACAAAAGAATTGACAATTTGTATGAAATCTTCAATTCTGCAGAGTTTTGATATCACCCATTGTCTCCCAATGTTACCATTTCCTTCCTACTGTCTCAGCCTGTCCCCTAACTATGGTAGTTCCTCTCCATATGACAGGCTCAAGGGAATTGCCAGGATTTTCAGGGTATTTTTTTCTCCTATGAGTTTCCTCTATTTTTTTCCTTAGACTATTACCTTACTCTTAATCCTCTCAGATATTCAAATACCACTAACAAGAAAAAATAGATGTATCTGACTCTTTCCTTTGATTTCTTTGGGGGTGGCATTTTTCTTAGAATGTATAATCTATTTGCAGTACTGAAAGTCTCTTGTTCTCACAGGACTCCTTGGCTTCACCTAAATTAGAACTCTGTTCTATAAAAAAATTCATCATTTTAACTTCCCTAACAATGTCATACTTGGTTTTATTCCTCTCTACCCTATTCCACAACCAGGCATCAATCATCCATGTTTCTAAAACTGACCTGAACGCTGCTCTTCTTTTATAAACAGATGTCAAGAGTGTCATTCCTTGATCAGCCAGTCCTACAACTCTGTTAAGCCATGAATCCCTACTAATAAAAATGAAAACTGGGCATGAATCTCAGCTTTACTGTCAAGAAACTTTACCACTGACAGAGCAAAGTGTCCAGATTACACATCTGAAGGCCCCTTTAACCTTTTCATCTGATTGACATGGACATTAACACAACCCTTTATACTTGTGTTGGCTGTTAATCTGATGACTAAGGCACCGACTTGGTTAAAGTGACACAAAGTGCTATATGAGCTCTTTTCCTTGGGCTTTTAGAATATCCATTTCCAAGAGATGTAGAAATGCCATCACTTTCTATCTTCAGTGGCATCTGGAAATGGTTCCCTGGCGATGTCCTTCAAGCATGTGCTGGACTGACAATCCCCCGATATTTCCTTCATATCATAATCTTCATCGGAGCTTTAATTGAGCATCATAGATCATCTTTCCTGTGTCCCACCAACTAGAAACATCAGTTCTTTTCATCATTCATCAGCACTCATCAGGGATGTTCAGCGAGCAATACAGAAAAGAAAAAGATTCCTACTCTTCACACTAATGAGACAACTCTGAATTTTCTATTATTTTTAAAATCCTAACTCACAATGATAATTTTGCTTCAGTAGGAAGAAGCAATTTTCATTCATTTTATTAAAGGCAAAACAAATGTTTGGGTTCACATCACTTAGACATTTTCCATTCTCAGATCCAGTCCTCCTTTGTTTATAAGCATCAAGGAAGGGCAGGCTGGGGTTCAGCTTAATTGAACATAAAATTTCATGTTTTCAGCATTATACTCTCTTTTCATAAAATATTTATAAGTAACTTCCAGTAGTTGCAATTAAAATGAGATCGCTGTAAATGTAACCCCTCTCTAAAAGGGGCACTACTGAAGATAAAGAAGGGAGTGCAACAGAATCTGCACCATACTTCTGGTCTAGGATGGAGTCTGGGGGAAAATCATTTTAGATTTATTTTTAGAGCAGAGGCATGGAGAAGTATTTTATTCACTAAACATGGTGGCCGCTGCTGGCCTTTTCTTTATTTAGGTATGGCTGGAGAACAACAGAATGGACTGAGTGTCGCGTGGACCCTTTGCTCAGTCAGCAGGACAAGCGGCGTGGCAACCAGACGGCTCTCTGTGGAGGAGGCGTCCAGACCCGAGAGGTGTACTGCGTGCAAACCAATGAAAACCTCCTCTCGCACTTAAACACCCGCAAGGACAAAGAAGGTACACTTTGCTTTCTTCTGAATGACTCGATCTTGGAGAGGGAGCATGCAATTGCCCCCAAGGGATATACACAGGGCCATTTGGGGGCAGGAATTGCCCTATTTCTGCTTACGCTATGGTTAGCATCCACTACAGTAAACAGTAATCCACATTATGATTGGAAAAACTTAATGCAACTCCATCTTTGTTCAGTTTTTATTTGCATACAAATCTCTTTCAATTCTTTTTTTTTTTTAGTTAAATGCCTTCCTGCCATTCCTACATCAAAATTTAGCAGGAGTAATTAATTATGAAACGATAATAAAATTTTATCTTGTAGGTATAAACATGTAATGCAAGTATTTAAAGTCCAAAATTTTGTTTGGAATGAAGTAAAACCTGCTCATAAAATAAAAACTCCTTTTGTTAAAATGTGCTTTAAAATAATTTATAGTATTGAGTAAAAATTTTCAATTTGAATTTAAGTAAAATCAATGCAGAATAAAAAAATATGAAAGGAAAAGAAGTTTAAACCCAAAGGAAGGCCCTTTTTCCCAGTTTGGTAGCTTGACAGACATATTTTAGAATTTTTTTTTAATCTCAATTTTAGGGGCAGATGTAAAAAGTGTGTAAAAGAGTAAGTGAATTCAAGTCCCCAAATCCATCATGATGGCACAGAAACCAATAGTTACGATATGATTCACCATATGACTGAGTTTCAGAATGACTGTCGGGGGATTACAGAAGCAGAACTCTTCATAGAGGAAGTGCCTCTTGAGCCAAGTAATGACAGACCCGCTGCTCACAGATCAGTAGATGAGGAAGGCAAGAGGGAGCTGACTCCAGGCAGAGGGAATAGCGTGTATTAAGACACAGCACTAAAGGAAAGCAAAAACAACACATACACCTTGCCAATAAAGATAAGCATGTTGTATTTAGCAGAGGTAAGGTAGAATTTTCTAGGAAGTGTATTGGTTGGGAAAAGACAAAAATAAGGATGAAAATCCTAGTTAAAACCAGCAAATGAAAGAAGAAAAAGGAGAGACTGTTTAGGAAAGGAATCTGAGCAAGAATGATCAGGAAAGATGGGAAAGAACCAAGAGGAATGGATGGCTTAAAGACCAAAACAATAGGTGGCTCCTCTGCCCCCACAAAAAGAAGTGACAGTAATTCATGGGAGATAAACACTGAAGTTTCGCACTTGCAACTTACAAAATTTAATTGTTCTGTATCCACTAATTTTACACAGCATGTCAACTCATTTAGGAATCTAGCCTAGGGCTACATTTTACTACTAATGTATCTTGTGGTTGCAAGGAAGTAGCATAAAACATGTAATGTTAGTACATTAATATTTTTTTCGGCCACTTTAATGGCTGTATTTTTAACACTCTTAGGTAGATTTATTATAGCAGTCTTTTCAGAGTAGTATAATTTCATTGCTTGAGGTAGATCAGATTTTAGTTTCTGAATGTCAATTATGTCTTGTAGGTTATTACTTTCAAAAGATCCTTGAGAATTCTGAATTGCAACTGGTTTTTTTTAATCATTTTTTTTCATATAGTCCCTCATACCCCTGCCTAACCACTGCAGAGCACCAAGAGTAAAAATCACAGGCAAAAAAACAAAATCAAAAGCAAGAAGAATACCATTATTAAGATGTATCTGTTAGACTAAAGCAAATGCCAAAGCACAAGGTTGATAGATATGGAAGTATTACTTCAACTAAAATGAGTATTTATAATGTAAATGTGTATCATGAGTAACTTAGGAATTTGTGTCCTTCTATATCATATATGAAGAATACTAATAAGCTTGTTACAATCTTTGCAAAAAGAGCTGTTTTTCCTTAAAAGTTGCAGCTTTTCTTCCTCAGAACTTGGACTATGTGAGTTTCCCTGAGCAGTTCTTAACATTTGCCAATAGGAAACTATCCAGTTCAGTAGAATTCCAGGAGTGATATGTAGTGAATAGAGGACAATGAGACTCAGGGCTGTGAACATTTTTCCTTCGATAAATATGAAAGAATAAAATCTCATAAAGAGAGACAGCCGGATGTAATGGTGCACACCTGTAATCCCAGTACTTGGAATGCTGAGACAGGAGGATCGCAGGGTCATGACCAGCCTCAGCAACGTAGTGGGGTTGTCAGCAACCTAGTGAGACCCTGTTTCAAAATTAAAATTAAAATATAGGACTGGAGGTGTACCTCAGAGGTAGAATGCTCCTGAGTTCAATCCCCAGTACCACACACAAGAAAAATGAAAATAAAAATAGAAAGCTCTCAAATTAACTTCCCCCACCACTCCAAATAATAAAACACTAATTTCATGAAACGTTGACTGTGTAACCATGAGCAACCCCCCTTAAGAGCAATCATATACTATTTATTTTGAAGAACAAAGTCTATACAATTCTTTTTGCAGAATCACAATGTGTTCTATACCTGACTTGTTTTCACATGTAAACAAGGTGTTAAAAATGCCTTAATTCAAAATTAAATAGTTTAACTCAAAAATAAATTTGATACAAATAGAAAGGAAATAATTAATAAGAAATTCACATAAACTTCCTTTATTATCTTGGCAGGGGAACGGTAATGACTCTGTTAGCATAAGGACAAGATCACATCAATCATGTTATTTATTGGTGTATGCACTACTGTTAACTGAGTCATATAATACTGGTCAGAAAAAAAAAATCTCCTGCTTGGAATTAATATCTTTAATTTACAGAAAGTCACAATATATATGAAAGTACTCAATGAGGTATTTAGTATAATATTCACAACTTGGTATGTAATTTGTGTCAGTTAAAAAATATCAGAATATTGGTTAAGTTGGGGATATCATCTATAGACAATAGGAAAAACATATCCACTTGATATTGAACAGTGTCTAACTTTTATTCATTTGCTGCTGCTTGCTGTAGGTAACCCTCACAATACTTAAAATGTGCTCCCCCATATTTAGTGGGCAAAATGTCTATTATATCACTTTAGAGGAAAGGGTTGGCAAGTTCTTCACCGAGAAAAGTTAATAGTAAATCCCTGACAATTTCTGTTCAGCCAACTGATCAGGGTTTCAGAGACTGTGAAAAATACCCAGTTCATGCTGGTGTGAAATCTACCCTTATCAGAATATGTCAGGAAGAGGCCTTGGCCATGGGGGGCAGGGGAGAGGTATCTGTATAAGCCCTAGAAAACTGGTGAAAATGTTGCTGATCATTGGATGCATGGAAATATATTAATTTTTTTCCTTTCTTATTTTTAGAGTTCAAAGTGAAATTAAATACATTTTAGCTACAATAACTCAGGGAATTCTTCTATTTGGTATAGATTGAACATGGTTTTCAATTAGAGAAACTAAAAGTATTGGTTGTAAGGTACCCTGAAGTTTAAAGTGATTTATATCCTAGGTACCTTAAGTAATAATATTTCTCTGTAGAAAAATACATCAAATATTCAACACTAAAATATGGATAAGGACAGTGGGATTGGAGTTAGTTAAAAAAAAAAAAGCTTAGACGATGAGCATATGTAATGTCGTTGACTGAGTTAACAGCGCAAAAGATTAAGTTAATAGCAAAAAGGATGAGTTAACAGCACAAAGGTCAGTGGAAAGATAGGTTGAGGAAGGAGTCATTGAACTGTGAATGGATAGAAGGATAAATTAAGAGCTCACGTTTTCCCTTTTTCTGCAAAGAAATAAGCAGAATAAAATAATGACATCATCCCTAAATAGAATGCAAACTCATTATGATTGTGGTCTTCACAGTTTCCACAAATGAGACCACTTTAGTCAAACCTTTGTATGAAAAAGAAAACAAGACAGGCTATGCTTATGGTGCTATTTCCCTGTTATTTCAGAAAGTAAATATCAGAGTACGTCGAAGTCTAGTGCTGCACCTTTCCTATCCATCACTTTTGAAATAACAGGTAGGTGAGACTATTTTACATGACATTCCCATCAGAAATGTGTATCAGAGAACCATGAGTCTGAGAGACAGTCTCCATAGGTTCCCTGAAGCAGTCTTTAAGGGAAACTAAAAATATATATCAAAGCTGTCCCTTGAAATATAAATGACTTTTTGTTTCTCGACTTCCTATAATATCACTATATGGATATAAAGTACAGAAAAACATAGATTCTTAAATTATTGACTTCTAAAACTTTCACTAAGCACTATAGTTAGGCAAATAGGTGCATAAAGTTTGGTTATGACCTCTTTTGTTGAGAGAAAGTAATGAAGGTATGGACACTTCATAATTTATCATGTGTCTTAGTATTCTACTTTGTGATTAGCTAATCTTACTCTTTTAGATAAAAATGGAACTCAAACACATTTGGAAACATAGGCAATGTGTTTGTCTAGATGCAATGAGTATAAAAAGCATTGTAATATAAAGGATAATTAAAGCATAGGAAATCCCTGTAGGAATTGGATCCTTCTTGTAAGTCAGTCTCTTGGATATCTTGTTGGGGAGAAGGGCTGTTACCCTCTGAAATTTCTCCGTGATCAGCGGAATACAAAATGGGAAGTGAGATGTCAAAAGGTTTCAGCCATTGGGATGAAAGCTAATAAAAACTCACCTGCAGGAAATTAGATTAAGATAGTTAGTAGTCTACCTAGAGGTAACCAACACGTTTTCCTGGAGGAAGAACTTACTGATGAGATTTCAGGAAGTATTCAACCAAAAAGGCAATCAAAGAAAAATATAATGAGGGAGCTCAGAAGTCAGCTTAACATGAAAACAGTGCCCATCTGCCTTTTACTTAGGTGTTTAACAAACATTTGTTTTTTATATGTTCATTGTCCTCTTTATAAAATGGTGCAATTTTTTAAAAAAATTGTCTGAAAATTATCTCTCTCAAGTGTTTTAAATACACCCCTACCTTTAAAAAGTGCTTTATTTCAGGAAAAGGCTGTATTCACACTTACCCCTCCTTTCACCCAAAGAACTATTTATACCTCCCAATTTGAATAAAGACACAGGATCTAGTTGTCAGGTCAAATGACAAGAGTCAAAATTAAGGCACTTTGACCAGTTTGGACACTCTTTGAAGAAAAGATTTTTTGTATATCTGTTTTCTCTTTTCTAATTATAGTAGGAAGCTTAAAAGTCCTTTTAAATTTTCATCTTAAGGCTACTTTCAAAAGAACCCTGAACAAAAATCAGAAACTGGGTTTTCATTTCTTCTTAGCCTTGTATTCCTATACATTTTACTTAACTTTATTGGCCTGAAAAGTACTTACCTATAAGTGACTATTCCATTTTCAGCAATATAGCAGACTAACTGAAAAGCATCCTTTCAAAACACCTAGACATGCAGGATGCAATGGTGTTTGTTTTAAATGCCTTTAAGGGCAGAACTGAGGTCTTGATTAAATGATTCCCAGAGAAAAACAGCAAAGTTGAGCTGATACTTTTTTGTAGTTGCCCTGGGTAGAGATGGAATGGGAGGAGGGTTATGCATTCTGGGGACTGGAAAGGAGTAAAGATGATAAAGGTATGACACAGAATGTTAAGCCAGAGACACAGGATTCATGCAGAAATACTGCATTATTTCATCAGCCTAAAAGGGTTGAATAGATTCCCAAAGTCATGATAATGCCCCAAGGAGTCGGGGCACTGGACCAATTCAGTGGGTGGTAGTAGCCTCAGATGCATTTGGAGGGTGTTGAGTAAAAATACGGACGCAGTGGAAGTACCCAGGGGGTACCAAGTACTTTTTTCCCCCTGAAAATTGGGTGGTTAGCCACTAAGTTTGGGAATCCCTAGGGTGTGGCATCAAGTGAGTAGAGAGACTACACTTCCCTGTTCAGGGAGATGACAATGAAGCAGGTCACCCTGAACCTCAAGACAGTGACAAAACAAGTGTCTCAGAGAATTATAGCTGGGCCTGTACTCACACTAGTTTTAGTTTCAAATGTATGGTTATTACCATGAAATGGTATCGGGTCAGTGGTACTGCCTGAGTAAGAAACAAAAAAAGCTCTCCAGAGGGCAATCCGTTAACCAAAGGCACGGGTTTTCCCCCACTACACCGCACCATCCAGAATTACAAATTACATCAGGAAAAATATAGTAAACAGGATCTAAAATGCCTAATAAGTAGTAAGATTACATCCCAAGATTGGAAATACCAGAAATAGTGGGTAAAGACCATAAAATACATATGCTAAAAACATACTGAAGACATAAAAGAGAACATTTACAACATGAAAAATGAGGCACAATGAAAAAGACCCAGATTTTTTTAAAAATGGCATAAAAGTTTTGGAACCAAAAAATGCATTTATTGGAGATTTAAGAAAGGGGGTAGATTAGGCAGGTTGTGCTAAGTTGCTGCTAAACTGAAGACAAAAGTAAAGAAATTATTTAATATGAAACACAGAATAGAAGTTGAAAATAAAAATGAAGATAACAGTCATGCAGAATTGAACAAGAAGGTACAGAATGATTAATTGATCAAGGACAAGAATATGCAGAATCAGGAAAAACAACAATAATGTATTCATACCTAGATATAATCCAGTGATATTTTACCTCAAAAGTATATTAAAAGCAATAGGGAGAAGAAAAAGATTAATTACAAGGGAATAAACAAATTAACAGTGAAAAGTTAAAAATAAAAATTAAGATCACAGTCATGCAGAATTAAACAAGAAGGTGTAGGATGATTAACTGATCAAAGACAAGAATATGACAAATCAGGAAAAACAATAATAAAATGTTCACACCTAGATACACTCTAGTGAGAGTTCAGCTCACCTGCTACGGAAGTATATTAAAAGGAATAGAGGGAAGGAAAAGATTAATTATAGCAGAATAAACAAATTAGCAGTAAAATCTTCAACAGCTGCAAAGACTAAAAAAGATAAAATAACACAAATGATATATTTAAAGTATTGAGAATAAAATTATGGCCCACTTAAAATTATTTATCCAGCTACATGTTATTTCAAATGTATGAGCAAAATTAAGTCACAGGTGAAATGATGATCCTAAGGAAAAAGGAAATTGATCCAATAATGAGTATTATTCAAGATGAACAAAGAATTTGGTTACCTCCTGAGTAATCTAAATAAGCATTGATATGTATGAAGCAGTACTAATAACTGTAATTTGCAATTAGTTTATGAGCAACAATGATATGTGGCAGGAAGAAATGATAAGGAGTATAGTGTTGGGGAAAAGGGTGAAGGTACTGAATTTCATATTTTATTAAGTCATTATGTATGCTAAAATGTAAGAATATTAAGTAAAAGTATACATTTTAGCTTAATTATTTATATGTAATTATATAATTATGTAATATAGTATAATCATTTAGTAATATATATTTGTGTATATATTCTAATCCAATAGAAGAAACAAAAGGGCCTGGATAAAATTCACTCAGTTTAATAAAAGTACCAAATAAGAGAAAAATATTAATCTTTTTTTCTTATATAGATGATATAATACCAAATGAAGATTAGAAATTTGTGTGTGTGTCTGTGTGTGTGTGTGTGTGTGTGTGTGTGGCACTGGAGATTAAATTCAGGGGCATTCTACCTCCGAGCTACACCCCCAGCCCTATTTTTTATTGTTTATTTGAAACAGGTTCTCATTAAGTTGTGGAGGGCCTCACTAAGTAGCTGAGGCTGGTGCTGAACCCGGATTCTCTGGTCTCAGCCTCCCAAGTACTGGGATTACAAGTGTGCACCACCACACCCGGCTAGAAATGGTGCTTTAAAATGTCAGAGCTGAAGGTTATTACAGACAATCATTTTGTTTTAATTATGACCTACATCTTTGAGACCAGCCAACATATTACAAATGTTTACAGTGATCAGACTAAGAGTGTGTATAATTTAACCCAAACATTCACTGCTGCTGGCAAATATATAAATAGACAAGCCGGTCACACATTGTATTTCTTAGTCAATGATGCCATGTTTATATACAAAACACAGTTAAAATTTTTAATTTATCAAGGAAATAACCTGAGATTAGCTTAAATTATATGTGTATACAATGTCAGGACTATCCAAAAGAAATGGTCGGATCAATTAAATGACATTTGATAGGAAATTTTCTTGGATAATTACTTTCTATAATATCATTATAGTGAAGGATAGTCTTTACAAACATAAAACAATAAAATTCGAGTTGATGCCAATTATGGGCAGATTGATATTGGCCAATGATGCATGAAAGTGACTGCATACTTTTAAAATTGAAAGATGGAAGCAACAAAAAAAATTTATGAGTTTGTCAAATTTATCTCCTTCTCTGGCCTTCTAGTTTTCCTCAGTTTGCTAATGGAAAAGACAAATGACATTGGCAAAGGAATTATTACCTAGAGAAGACAAAATCCATTTGACATATTGGTGTCTTAGACAATGCCATAGATAATGTACTAACAAAATATAGAGTGATATTAAGCTAATCAGGATGAAGGGTATTGGGTAATGATTTTACGACATATTGAGATATTAAGAGGCTGGAAACAATGGAGTATTTCCAACAATATGAAGTCTAATGACATACTTACACCTATACTTAAGTCCTAAATGCCCACTATAAAAGAAAATAAGAGTAATGACACTGATGATGATGACAATCATGACAGTGTTGATTACATTTTTAGGTACTCTTTTAATTATTTGGTTGATTCAAAGTGTACAGGGAACAGACACTTGGAATCAAAGACTTAATGTTGAACTGTTTCTGTATGTTCTCCCAAGTGTTTCTCTTCAGCATGTCAATCCCTGTATGATTGATGAAGTATCACAAATTTAGATATCCTACTTGGTCTTCTTTTATTCATTCAGCGAATACTTACTAAATAACCGCTAAGTTACATCACAGATTTAAATGTTGGAGATAGAATATTTAGAGAACAGCCATGATCCCTGTCACCAGGAAGCTTATTTCCTAATAGTAATCTTGAATTTGCAGCTTAGTTTACTTGGTGTTCAGACTTGACCCTACGCAAGGCGGACATGGGGACAGTTCTGTGGAGGTCCAGTTTAGGGTTCTCCAGTTAAGCTCTAAGTAAGTACTATACCACAGTCCCTCCTTCATAACAAATTTTAATCCTTGTTCATCAGGGATTAAATTCATCAGAATTACTTCTCTTAAGCCCATATCCTCAATATGCAGTTTAAGAATCACCCGAATGCATCAAGAAAATGCAAAAGTACCTGTATATTATCCACTGAGTTTGTGATTCTGTAGTCTGGAATTGGCACAGGAATCTCTCTCTTCTTTATAAGTGCCATGATTAATTGTAACCAGGTATTGATTTTTCTATAAAAGTATTGAAAGTCCTTTTAAAGCCTGTTTCCAAAAGCTTTGGGAGAGACTGGGATGGGTGAGGAGGTAGCCCAGGTCTGGGCACTAAAGCCTATAAAAATTTTAGGGAACACTAATTATTAAAAGAAAAAAAATATTGCAAAATTCCAAATGCAAAAACATTCCCTATCCCTTAAGTTTTCTGCCAGGGCCTAACAAGGAGTATGTTTTCAGAAGTGAAGTGGAACTTTCAGTTCTAATATTGGTCTTATCTATATTCACTGGACTGGGTTTTAGGTCCCTGAGCTGTAAATCTTCAGAAACCCACTGTACCTTGCTAGTATCAAGCTGGGAAATTAGGGGGCAAGGACTTGGTTTCATCTGATTTCATCCCTGTAACCCGAGATGGAAGGAAGCCATAGCTGGTAGTAAAGGAGTATCCATTAATGAAAGAAAGACAGGGATAAAATGTCCCAGAACCTGACACCATCAAGTGACTGTAGTATGTGTGCTTTTTGTAACCCTTAAGCACTTATTTCACCGAGTCTGTTGTAGATGAATGATAGCACCAGAAGGAATTTTGAAACTAGCACTCAGGGATGTGCACTGGTGAATGAATAGCATTTTTTCAGAGGCACACTCATGCTATCTAAGGACGTAAAAGAAATGGTTTGTGGCTGGGGCTGGCTGTTCTCTGCCTTGCTGGTGATTGCTCAGTAGGGAGTAGCTACTCTCTCCAGTGTTAACAGAGGAGTACAAACTACATTGTAGAACTCATTAATATTTATTCCTTCTAAAAGCAATGGGCAATAAAAAGGGAAATAAACCAGGGAGAATAGCAAAGGGAAAAGGAAGCCATGACAACAGATTCATCTTGGAAATGTTTTACCATTTATTGCGTACAAAAATACATTCAAAGTACATGGATTCATATTATTATATTATTAGTCTGGAACCCACTAAACATGCCTATTACTGAATGAACTAATATAAGAAAAAAATACATATCAAATGCAATTTGAGAATTTCAAGTAGTAACTTATGTTCTTGTAATTATATGCATTTGATATACCTCTTTGAATTTTTACATTTTCTATATTCAGTGAAGCTGTGTGCCCTCAGTGTTAAGAGTCGGTGCTGTATGTATGGAAGGACAAGAACTCTTCCTATGCTAAGGATCACTTGTCATTGCAACAGAGACTGGTGACATCTCTGTCCCTTTCTCTGACTGGTCTTGTATTTCTTGAAATGCCTTCAGCCATTGTCCTAACTGTCTAAATATCTCCTCCCACTGTCAATAACTGTAAGATCTTTAGTCCTATCATTCATCCAGTCTGTAGCCCTCTTACACTGTTACACAACTTTCCATTTGATTATATATGACCTATCCTTTTACATGTGCTTCATGAATATGCATGCCAATTTCCCAAGATTTTAAGCTT
Organism: Glis glis; assembly: GCA_004027185.1. Lineage (NCBI taxonomy): Eukaryota > Metazoa > Chordata > Mammalia > Rodentia > Gliridae > Glis > Glis glis. The sequence continues at coordinate 39,408 of PVJS01013056.1, forward strand.
CTAAAGAAAAAATGCTTTCCCCTCTCTATGCTTCTTTATTGTAACCCATCATTCTTAGCAGAGTTTGGAGTACATTTGCTAATTGTGTTATTCGGAAGTATCTCTCAGAAAGACAAAGAAATCCCTTCATTTGGAGAATGTTGACTTACTGGACATCTATTTATAGTGCTTCATTTTGAATTAACGTATGTGCCTCACTAACTCCATTCTTTTCCACGTTTGCTTTTCTTTCCTCTGCAAAGGCCTAATGGGAAAACATATGTAAGACCTAGCATAAGGCTTTGCATTTATTACATGCCAAGTGAATATTAATGGCTTTTGTTTATGTGTTTACTTTTCTAGTTAAATTGAGAAAAGGGAGGGATTTTTAAAATAAGAGTTTCCGCTCCATATCTTTTATATACTTTGAAAGGCATAATTGTATACTGGCCTTGTTAGTTGAGAAACATAATGGAGGCTCTACAGTACATGAAATCTCTTTATAATATGTCATATGTTTATATTACAGATAAAATTACTCCTTTCTTGGAAAGACTTTTTCCAAAGCTTTCTTTGTATTATTCTAGAGTAAGAAGAAATATGACAAATTTTACTTTTGTAGATGTTGGAGAAGGGATAATTACAATTTACCTTCCTTCATGACTCAGAATTCTTGCAAAATTTAAGCAGCACCACATTACCAAAGGCTTGTGAACAAAATGCTTGTAATAAGCCTGGGACTGTTTGTTTACTCTAAAAAGAACATTTTCACTGTTTTCAACCTTAAAGTACCACACTGTTCCATCTGTCCCTTATATCACACACAGTCCCTGAGGATCTAAATCCTCCTTGATTAGGCAGCATTGTGCATGGTGAACAACTCTGGCCATTAATATAATAACAATAGTGAATAGATACAGAAAAAAAGATTTATAAAAGAGTCTTATTGTTCTACATATTCTTAACTAGATCTGGTGAGAAAACCTTGGGCCAATTAAGTTCCGAGCTCATCAGAAATTTCAAAAGTATTTTGAAAATAATAAGTCATATTTTTCACTAAGAAACCTGCTGATTTATTTCTCACTGCCTTTTAAAAATCTATAATATGGAAGTAAGAAAAATAACTAACATGTGGTAGATGGTGTTTTCTCATTAACACATGACCAAATGGATAATTAAAGAATAATTTTCCCAGACCCATTGAAACAATAAGTGACAAAACACAGACTCAAAGGCAAGTTTCTTTCTCTCTCTCTTTCTTTCTTTCTTTTTTTTTCTTCTTTATTTTTATTTTTTAGGTACTGGTGATTGAATCCAGGGGGATTTTTTTTTTTTTGCGGTACTGGGGATTGAACCCAGAGGCATTCTATCTCTGAGCTACACCCCCAGCCCTATTTTTATTCTTTATTTTGAAACAGGGTCTCACTAAGTTGCTGAGGCTGGCCATGAACCCGGATCCTCCTGTCTCAGCCTCCTAAGTACTCGGATTACAAGTGTGCGCCACCACGCCTGGCTTAACCCAGGGGGATTCTACCTCTGAGCTACACACCCCCAGTCCTTTTTAATTTTTTTCATTTTGAAACAGGGTCTTGCTAAGTTGCTGAGGGCCTCACTAAATTGCTGAGGCTGGCTTTGAATCTGTGATCCTCCTGTCTCATCATCCCAAATACTGGGATTACAGGTGTGCTTCACCCTCAAAGCTATTTTTTTTAACTATAATGTCTAAACTTCATCCAGGAATACTCTCCTGCTTGGTAAATTTGCTTCAGTGTAAATGCACTGGATATAGTAGCTATCTACAACTTTGTCAACATGATCATAAATGCATTATTTTTTTTTATTTTTGCTTTTTTTTTTTTTTTTTGGTGGTACCGGGGATTGAACGCAGGGGCGTTCTACCTCCGCGCTACGCCCCCGGCCCTATTTTTTATACTTTATTTTGAGACCGGGTCTCACGAAGTTGCGGAGGGCCTCACTAAGGAGAGAGAGAGAGAGAGAGAAAGAGAGAGAGCGTGCACAAGCTGAGGCTGGCCGCGAACCCAGATCCTCCGGTCTCCGCCTCCCAAAGTACTGGGATTACAAGCGTGCGCCACCACGCCCGGCCTCATAAGTGCATTATATTATCTACTGTGATCTATGTTGCAAAAATAAATAAGATGTCATAGAAATATGCTTATAACATACAATTAGAAGAAAAATAAGCATAATTTAAGCACTTTTTAGGAGCCAACTGAATTAAGAAGTTGCCTGACATGGTTCTATAAGGTCAGTGTAGAACCTCGACCATGGTTATTTGAACCACTATATGTTGGATGATGTGAAATTCCCTTTTTTTTTAGATGAAAAACTGTTAATTTGTGTAATCTCATATGGTTTAACTGAGAAAATCACCTCATGTGAACTATTCTCCATCCCAGACGTCCACAACTACTAGCTATGAATCGTAGTCCTCATTTCCATGTGCACAGTATGCATTTGTACCTCTTAAAGTATGCTTTAGACAGGACAATGATTGTCTTTTGTGAAAACTTGCAGATTTCTCTATAGTAGGTATGCTTTATGGGAAAATGACTCATATTGATGTCTTGAGAGTAACTTGAATTTATCAAGCAACATTTACTTTACATAGGTACAAAAGAAATCTGTGTTCAATTATAGGATTTTTAGTCCTTAGTGTGCTCTACCTTATTAAATATAAATATATACAATAAAGGGAGATAAGGTGATTTTTAAGGATAGATGGATGGGGAATGTGTAGCAAAGGAAGAATGTTGGCAGAAAGAAGTCAAACCAATAATATAATAAAAATGATGCTCAAAATGTGTGCCGTAGATCCTATGAATTTCTTGAAGCAGGCCACAAGTTCTAACTCTCATCTCAAAATAGCCAAGGTAAAGAGGAATATTACATTAATTAGGAAATTTACAGTGCCCATGAGATAGTAGGAACTAGTTTTAAAGGGAAGCATAACAATTTCTGGTTCTGGGGCTAGAAACACAACTCACCAGTGGGTTTTCATAAAAAGAACACTGTAACCATATTGAATTAAAACTTTGTTAACATCTTTACAATAAACAACACAATGAATTTTATAAGAAAACTTTCTCTTTCATCAGTCTTCTTCAATGTCGGCCACTAGCAAAAATATAAAAGCAGCCGGGCGTGGTGGCGCACGCTTGTAATCCCAGTACTTTGGGAGGTGGAGACCGGAGGATCCGGGTTCGCGGCCAGCTTCAGCTTGTGGGCGCGCACGCGCTTTCTCTCTCTCTCTCTCTCTCTCCCCATCTCTCTCTCTCTCTCTCCCTGTCTCTCTCTCTCTCTCTC
>PVJS01013057.1:0-42731 GCA_004027185.1 Glis glis
TGTGTGTGTGTGTGTGTGTGTGTGTGTGTGTGGTGTACCGGGGATTGAACCCAGGGTATCCTACCTCCAAGTTACACCCCCAGCCCTATTTTTTATTCTTTATTTTGAAACAGGGTCTTGCTAAGTTGCCGAGGGCCTCACTAAATAGCTGAGGCTGGCCCCAAACCCAGATCCTCTAGTCTCAGCCTCCCAAGTACTGGGATTACAAGCATGCACCACCACGCCCAGCATTATTTTTGAAATAGGGTCTCACTAGGTTTGCTGAGAGTCTCACTACATTGCTGAGGCTGGCCTCACATCTGTGATCTTCCTGTCTCAGCCTCCCAAGTACTGGGATTACAGGCATGTGGCTCCACACTTGGCTCCCACAGCACATTTTTTTTAATATGGCTGTTTTGTTTTTAAAGATATTCACTTCCAAGGAACCCCTTCCAATTCTACCCCAAGCCATCTTCTCCCCACACTAGCAGTATTGTGTTAAAAACACCTCTAGATCTCAACTTCCATTACAGGGAGTCAGTTGAGATGGGAAGAGCAGACTGTGAGATCAGAGGCACCTTCAAAGGACACTCTGCCACAGACTAGCTGTGTCACCCTGGGCAACTTCCTCAGCCTTTCTGAATTCAGTTTCCTCCACTGTAAATTGGGGTAGAGGTATTTACCACCTGGAGTTACGGTGAGTATACCAAATGAGATAAGGCAGTAAAACACTTTCCAGAGTTCCTGGCAACATCGGTCAGCTCCTAAGTGACCCTTGTGGTCACATTCCTCAGTTGAAAGGCTGCAGGGAGTGCCTTCGGGAAGAGAAAGGTAAAGAGGCAGAGGGGACAAAAGAACTTTCTGGAATTAGCAGGAATTCCAGGTGCAATGGGTTTCCAATCCCATTTCTAGGGTGTCCCTGGCCACCTACAGTAATGGGAGAAGGATTGACAGCTCTTTGAAACTCAGAGGATTTAAAATTTAAATGTCTTTGTGCGCAAGATAAACACACCTGCGACTCAGCATGGAAAGAGAAACTTGGCAGGAGCCCCAGAACTTTCCCCCACCCCCAGCCCTCTCTAAACTTCCTCTTGTGGTTTCTCAAGAGTACAACCTGTTCTTTACAGACAAGCTCCGGTCTGGGCAACGGGCCTGGGGCCGGGCCTGCCAAGGGTTCCGCTGCACCCCTCCCTAGGTGCAGGGAGGAAGGTGTGGGGGCGGCACGGGAGCACCTCCACATCCTGCTTACCTGTTACCTGGTGCTGTTCTCTCCCTCTCCCCTCAGCCCCCAGGCCCCTCAACACACACCCTCTCTCAGAGACCAAGACCAAGCCCCTCAACACACACCCTCTCTCAGAGACCAAGACCAAGAGGGCCCCGCCTCAGGGCCTCCCCAGCCTGTGCAGAGGCCCCTGGGAGAAACTGAGAGTTGCAGACCAGAGGAGGGAAAGTCAGCAGGATCCGCACCAATTCTGCCCTGTGAGCCAGGCGTGGTGGCACACGCTTGTCATCCCAGTACTTGGGAGGCTGAGACTGGAGAATCGCGGGTTTGTGGCCAGCCTCAGCTACTTAGTGAGGCCCTCTGCAACTTAGTGAGACCCTGTTTCAAAATAAAGAATAAAAAATAGGGCTGGGGGTGGAGCTTGGAGGTAGAATGCCCCTGGGTTCCATCCCCAGTACCACAAAACAAAAAACAAAAAACAAAAACAAAAAAATCAATTCTGCCCTGTGGTCTGGCTCACATCATGGGCCTGAGGCAGCGGGTTGGTACACACACGGCTCTGGCCGCAGCAGCAAGGGGAAGGGCTGCGAGCACCTTCAGACGGCTCCTGCCCCTCGTCCAGCCTCCTCACTCCCCACCACGCTGGGATGCTCCTCTTGGAATCTAGACTGTGACAGTCACTGCTATTCTCAATGATACCCAGCAGAGCAAGGGTCCTGGCCTTCCGCACCCCAGATTCAGGACTGTCACACCCATGTTGAGTTCTTTCTTGCATCTAACCTTGGTTTACTCCTGCTGGGTTATTTACACCCCCCCCCTTTCTTTTTATGAGCGATCCTTCCCCAGGGGACAATGCACCCCCTCTCCTGTAGCTCTGCCCTACTCCAGGCCTGCCCCGGCTCTCTGTAAACAGTGCCCATGCTCAGCTAACAGACCCGCTCACACTTCTGTGCCACCCAAGACTCAGGAGCACGCAGGACTAGGACTCCCTTAGGACACCCCAAACGCTGGCTCAAGTGCACACGCTGTGTGCAGCCCAGGAGGCGGCTGGCCTGGTGCTGAGAGCAGGGCCGTCCAAATCAAGTGGGTTGCTTTTGTTTTGTACTAGGATAGAATCCAGGGACATTCTACTCTGAGCTACACCTTTTTATTTTTATTTTTAATTTTATTTTTAATTTTGAAACAGAGTGTCATAAAATTGCTGAGGGTCTAAGTAGCTGAGGCTGGCCTTGAACCTGCCATCCTCCTGTCTCAGCCTCCCAAGTATTGGGATTACAGGTGTGTGCCACTATGCTGGGTTAAGTAAATTGGTTTTGTGTATGTGTGGTACTGGGGACTAAATCCAGGGTCTGGCACATGCTGGACAAGCGCTCTATGCTCAGTCCTTTTTGAAACTGTGTTTCACTAAACTGCCCAGGAATTTGTGATCCTCCTGCCTCAGCCTCTCCAATGGCTGGGAGTCCAATCGCTGGTACCATCCCCAGCGGCAAGTTGGGTTTAGATCTGAGTTCTGCTGTTTAGGTCTTGTTCCCTCTTTAGTAACATTACTTATCTTCTGTGCCAGAGTTTCCTCACAAAAAATGGAGATAATCCTAGTGACTGTTTCATAGGGCTATTAGAAGGGTTAAATGAGATGCTGCACTTAGACCACGTTCAAGGGCACCTAAGAGTGCCGGATGGATTGCTGTTAGCGGGAAGGGAAAGAGGAAGGAGCAGGCACGCGGGACCATGGAAGTCAGGGCTTAAGGACTAAACACAGCCAGGACCCTGCTGGGATGATCAGGGATGCCTTCAAGTTTAAGTCCCAGGGTGGAGAAGCTCTGACTCGCTTACCATGATGTCCCCAACATCTAGTGTATGGAGGTACAGTAGGCAGAGACACAGCAAATAGTGTTAAATAAATTCATTAAGTTGTGCCAGTCTTACCTCAAAGGAGCCAGAAAGAGCGCAGCTTCTGCAGGGAGTAATGAGAGGGCCACTCAGGAGTCTGGTCCCAAAGGGAATAGAGGTGGTGGGCACAGGGCCAGGCTTGTTAGAGGCAACAGACCAGCGTGTGGGGTGGGGACGGTGGGGACCCTCCCCGCTGCACCTAACTGGGAGTTCCCGGGACCTTGGGATACCAGCGACTCTCCGTCCCTGAATCCATCCTGTTCCCTCCCACCTCTCCTTCCAGCCTAACCAGTGGTGAATGAGAGCAGGGGTTGTTTCTGGGTCACCAGTGTATCCCAGTATCCAACACCACAGTTGGGGTTCAATCCAGCTCTGGGGAGAAAGTACCCCCAAAGGCTTCCCCCCAACTGCCTGGTGAACTGCTCCCCCTTCAGAACCCAACTCCAACGTCCTTCCCCTCTGAAGCCTGGGCCCTCGTCTCTGCTGTGCCGGGAGCCACGCTGGCTGTGGGTGGACAGCATCGCTGCGCCCTGGGCATCTGCATCCCTTACGATGCCAAGGACACAGCCCTGCAACCAATGCAAAAGAATCACCGCGCTCCCCGGTGTCAGCAGCGACTCCTTCAGTTATTACTCTTGACCACACTTGAGGAGAGACACAGGAGGCTTACGACCATCGCCTCGCACCCATCAGACACCACAGAGGGACAGACGCTGCTGGGTCCCTCCTTGGCCCGGCTGGCCTCAGCACCCACAGAATCCCCACCCCACCTCTCCTACCCCTATGGCGGAGGTATGAAGTGTGGCCCCTCGGCCTCCATGTCAACTTGGAGGGAGGCTAGGGAGGCTGTGCAGACGTGCACACACTTTGGGGCTTCTCCACCCTTCAACAGAATAGCTCACTGAACTTGGGGACCAACCAGGAGGTGATGCAGATGACGTGGCGCCATAACCCACCCACATCTGACCCCCAACTCGGGGTCTCCAGCTTGGGCTTTGAGCAACACCCCAGAGAAAGCTTGCCAAGCCGACATCCCGTCTACCCTGGCTCTCCAGCCCCCAAGCCTACCTCTTTGGCAGGTGAGCCCCCTGGAGCACTGACGGTGGCCGCAGACGCTCTCCCCCGCTGCCCGGTTTCGGCCTTTGGGGACCGGGGAGGGGGTGCACCCCCATCCTCCCCGGCGGGTGCCCAAACACGACCAGGGTCCACCCCGCAGGCGCGGCATGTTTACAAAGTCCGTGCAGCGCCACAGATCCGAGTTTAAAGCTGGGCAGGAAGTGGGGAAGTGGGGGCGGAGGAGACAAAGGGGCTGGGTGCTCAGCTAAGCTTTGGTCCCCGACACCCCCTGGCGCCCCCGGGCAGCTCATCCGGCGCCGCTCCCCAATGCCACGGTTGGGGTTCAGCCCCCCACGGAACCCCACCCCCTGGCCTACAGACCCCGCCCACCCGGGACCCACAGACCCGCCCCTGTGCCCTAGAGCTGGGGGGGCGCCTTGGTTCAGGGGTGGGCGGCGGGGCCGGGGCGCAGGGTCCACGCTGCTGCCTCTGGGCGCCCACGACCTGGCCACGCGCGGCGCAGGAGGTAAACACCAGGCGACATCACCGGGCGTCGTTCCTTAACTCTTCTACACGTCGGGGCCGGGACGGGCTGCGTGTCATCTCCTTCCCACCCCCGCACCCCGCTAGCAAAAGAGGACGCTGAGGCACAGCGAGGCTAGGCAATGCGCTCAAAGTCCTGCACTCAACCCAGCGTCTGCGTCCTGCTGGGCACCCCAAAGGACCCCGAGTCCAGAGGGGCTGACGGCGCTCCAGGCTGCGACAAGCCTCCCCGCTGCCCCGCCGACATTGCGGATGAACCGCGGGCGAGGACGCGGCGGGATGCAGCGAGCACCTGGGCCAGGTGGACGATTGGCTCGGTCCCAGGGCATAGGATCAGGATGGCGCGGGAGGCCACCGGGAAGCGCGTTAGCATCCCCGAGGCCCTCTCCCCGGAGAGGTCTGTGAGACTGGGCTGCTCCGGCCCGGTGTTGCTGATAATCAGACGAGCGTGGACCCTTACGACCTCCGGGGTCCCCCGAGGAGCAGGTTCTCATAAGAAACGGTTTCACATTAGAAGTGTGTGTGTGTATTGTGTGCGGTACTGGGGACTGAACCCAGGGGCATTCTACCTCTCAGCTACACCCACAGCCCTATTATTTTATTCTTTATTTTGAAACGGTCTCACTAAGTAGCTGAGGCTGGCCCTGACCCTCCCGTCTCAGCCTCCTGCAATCCTAGGGTCTCAGCCTCCCAAGTACTGGAATTGCATGTTTCTTTTAAATCCGTAAAACTGAGAGCACGTTTCCCCTGCCCATCCCTACGCGCACCGAAAACCCCAAGAACGTTTGGCTCATAAAAAGTCATCGATGGTCCGCTACCCCCACACCGACTGGGCTGCTGAACTCTCTGGGGGCGCGCGCCGCCCCGCCCCTTGCCGACTCCCCGCCCCGTGACTACAAGTCCCATCGCGCCCCGCGCGTCACGCACACGACGCAGAGCAAGATGGCCGACACGGCGGCCGCGGCCGGGGCCGGTGGCTCCGGAACGGTAAGGGCAGGAGGCGCGGGGCCGAAGCCCAGAGCGTTTGGGCATTCTATAACTTTCCTCTGATCTGGGCAACACGCTCATACCCAGAAGCCCAGCCCCGCCATGAGCTCCGAGTGGAGGAAGGTCTTCTAGGCCGTACGTGCCCCCCTCCCCGGTACTTGGCGGCGGCCTCCTAAGTTGGTGGAGCTGTGTCCTGATTGGCTCGTTTGCCGTTGGGGGTGGGAACCCGGAACAGCTTCTGATTGGTCCTAATAGGCAATTTTCACCTTCTTATTGGCCAGCCAGAACTGGGAAGGATTCCCGTGTGGAAACATTTTTCTTTAGATTTAGGTGCGTTTTTCCCTCTCCCTCCTCCGCATCGTGTTATTTTAATTTTCCTTGTTAATGAAATGGTGTTATGAATGGTTAATGAGATGGGAGGAACAAGAGAGAAATTCTTTTTTTTCTAGGAAGATTTATTAATTCAGTTGCACCGTGTGTGTTTCTTCGACTATATATATATGGATAATCTGCTAAAGCAGAGTGCAGAAAAAAACCCAGCTATTTTATCCTGTTGGAACGTTTTAGGTCAGCAGAAAGGTTGTCTCTGTATTTAGAGCGCCCTGGATGCTCAATTATTACTCACTTGGACAAGATTTTTTTTTTTTTTTTTTTTTTTGCGGTACCAGGGATTGAACCCAGGGGCGCTCTACCTCCGAGCTACACCCCTGGCCCTATTTTTTATATTTTATTTTGAAACCGGGTCTCACGAAGTTGCTGAGGGCCTCACTAAGTAGCTGAGGCTGGCCGGGAACCCGGATCCTCCGGTCTCAGCCTCCCAAGTACTGGGATTACAAGCGTGCGCCACCACGCCCGGCTCACTTGGACAAGATCTTTAAGTGTGAACATTAAGCATCGGTAAAGAAGTATTTTGGTGAAACAGCTTTGGCCGGCCATTGAGGATGTGTGAACTGTGTGATGCATCCTTGACCTGAGGTTGAAAGTCTTTCTCTCCCTCCCATCCCCCTGCTGATTCACAGAGATCAGGAAGTAAGCAGTCCACTAACCCTGCGGATAACTACCATCTGGCCCGGAGGAGAACCCTGCAAGTGGTTGTGAGCTCCTTGCTCACAGAGGCAGGGTTTGAGAGTGCGGAGAAAGCATCTGTGGAAACATTGACGGAGATGCTGCAGAGCTGTGAGTACCAGGAAACACTGGGCCTTCTTCTAGTTAACCCCAACAGCAGTTCTGTGCCCCCCCCTTTTTTTTTTGGTACTGGGTTGAACCCAGGGGCATTCTACCTCTGAGCTATACCCCCAGCCCTTTTTTATTTTTTATTTGGACATAGGGTCTCACTAAGTTGCTGAGAACCTAAGTTGCTGAGGCTGTCCTCAAACCTGCAATCCTCATGTCTCATCCTCCCAGGTACTGGGATTACAGGCGTGCGTTACCATGCCTGGCAAGTGCCCCACATTTTGATGATGTTAGAGAGGATTTGGGGGAAAAATGGGTGAACCTCAGTTTCTTCATTTGTCAATTGGAATAATAATCTGTACCTTAAGGAATTGTATAAGTGACTTATATATGTAAAATATTCAGTGCTAGGAAGATTGTAAGTTCTTGATGGTCTTCTTATTATTGCTATTTTGCTCTCTCTTCTTTTTTCTTCATTTTGAAATAGCGTCTCACTAAGTTGCTGAGGCTGTCCTCGAACCTACGGTCCTCCTGTCTTGCCTCCCAAGTACTAGAATAGCAGGCATGCACCACCATGCCCGGCTTCTCTATTCTTTTTTTATTTATTTAGTGCAGTACTGAGGATTGAACCCAGGGCCTTGCACATGCTAGGCAAGTTTTTCTGTCTATTCTTGAGGAATTTATATTTTTGTTGGGGACTTAGACTAATTCCTGTGAAATAGATGCCATCATATTATGTAATCAAATGCTATATTGTGTTATACAAAGAATGAGGGGGAGCTGGACGAGGTGCCCTATTTTATTTTTGTTTTGAAACAGGGTCTCACTAGGATGATCAGAGTCTCAATGCTTCCTGAGGCTGTCCTCAAACCTGCAATCCTCCTGTCTCAGCCTCCCAAGTACTGGGATTACAAGTGTGCACCACCACGCCCGGCTGGTGTTTAACTTTTTGAGGAACTGAAAATAAGACCCTGTATCTTTTATGCTCTCGTAGACATTTCAGAAATTGGGAGGAGTGCCAAGTCTTACTGTGAACACACAGCCAGGACCCAGCCCACACTGTCAGATATCGTGGTCACGCTGGTTGAGATGGGTAAGCATGCTCCTCCAGTTTCTAATTCTCCCATGCACCTGAGGGAAGGGTCCCAGGAGCCCCTGTGTCCACTCCGTGTCCTTGGATCCCCATGGTTCTCCTGATCGGTGTTTAGCTTGAGAGTTGTCAGGAGAGGGCTCCCTGGCCACTCTGAGAGGCTCCCCTGCTGGCGATTCTCTTGGAGCTGCTTTCGAGGGGCAGCACAGTGGTTGATTTGGGAGTCAGCTGGTTTTGCACCCTGCTACTCCTCTGTCCGTGTTCCGTGTCCAGTGGTCTGGGCAGTGATTTGCTTTCTGTCTCTCAGGTTTCAATGTGGACACTCTCCCTGCTTATGCGAAACGGTCGCAGAGGATGGTCATCACCGCGCGTAAGTGACTGCACTGAGGTGCTCAGGAAGCACTCAGCTAAGGCTTGTGGGATGGATTAGCAGTTGGCCAGGGCAGGGGTCAGATTGGTAACTGTTTCCTTCTTACAGGCTCTCTTCCCGTCTTTGGGGCTACCTACGATCTAATCTTTATCTGGGCTAATAGGGTCAGGGCGTGGTGCTCAGTCACCAGAAAGGAAACACGTCTCTGAGGCATAGCTATGATTCTCATGCGCGAGCCCCTGAAGAGCAATGCTAGTGCTGAAAAAAATGAAGGTTCCGTGCTTCCTTAAATCAAGGGTTGGTAAACTATAGCCTATGGGCCAAATGCCTGTTTTTGTAAATAAAGTTTAGAACACAGCCTTTTTTTTTTTTTTTTTTTTTTTTTTTTTTTGGTATTGGGGATTGAGCCCTGGGGTTTTCTACCTCCAGGCTACACCTTCATCCCTATTTTATTTGTTTTATTATTTTATTTTAGTACTGGGGATTGAACCCAGGGGCATTCTACCTCCAAGCTACACCCCCAGTACTTTCTATTTTTTATTTTTTGAAACAGAGTCTTGCTAGGTTGCTAAGAGTCTCTACATTGCTGAGACTGTTCTTTTTTTTTTTTTTTGCAGTACTGGGGATTGAACCCAGGGGCATTCTATCTCTGAGCTACACCCCCAGCCCTATTTTTTATTCTTTATTTTGAAACAGGGTCTCACTAAGTTGCGGAGGGCCTCATTAAGTAGCTGAGGCTGGCCACGAATGCGGATCCTCTGGTCTCAGCCTCCCAAGTACTGGGATTACAAGCGTGCACCACCACACCCGGCTTTGAGGCTGTTCTTGAACCTGTGATCCTCCTGTCTTAGCCTCCTAAATACTGGCATTAGAGGCATGTACCACCACGCCTGGCTGGCCCCATTTTGTTTTTTATTTTGAAATAGGGTCTGTAAGTTGCTAAGGGTCTCGCTAAATTTCTGAGGCTAGCCTCAAACCTGTGATCCTCCTGTCTCAGCCTCCCAGGTACTGGGATTATAGGCATGCACCACCACTCCCAGCAATATTTACTTATTATCTTTGATTATTTTGGTGGTATAATGGCTGAGTTTAGTTGTAACAGAGACCATATGGCCTGCAAAATCTAAAATATTTATTATGTGCCAGTCGGTAGTGCATACCTGTAATCCTAGTACTCAGGAGGCTGAGGCAAGAGGATCACAAGTTCAAGACCAGCCTGGGCAACTTAGCAAGACTCTGTCTCAAAATAAAAAAAAATTGTTAAAGGGCTGGGAACATAGCTAAATAGAGTGCCCCTTGGGTCAGTCCCCAGTACCACACACACAAACACACACACACACACACACAAACACACACACACACACACACACTCACACACTCACACACATTCATACACACTATGTGGCCCTTTACAAAAAAATGTTTGATGCCTCTGTCTTAGATAAAACGGCGCCACAAGCAGAGTAGTAACTAGTTTGGCTTGTAGGACATGGGAAGAATTTGCTGAATATTTTTCTTTAAAGTCACTTTTTCAGCCAGGTTTGGTGGGACATGCCTGTAATTCTAGGACTTGGGAGGCTGAGACAGGAGGATCACAGGTTCTAGGCCAGCTTCAGTAATTTAGCAAGACCCTTGGCAACTCAGTGAGACCCTGTTTCCAAATAAAAAATAAAATAGGGCTGGGAGTGTAGCTCAGAGGTAGAATGCCCCTGGGCTTAATCCCCAGTACCACAAAAGAAAAAACTCTTCTCTCCGAGTAGCAGTGGAAGGTGGCATTTCCAGTCCACTCTTATACTTACTAATTCCACATGTACTTCCCAAAGCTCAGTGTATACCTTTGTCATTTGGGGTCTCTGAACAACTTTGTGTGTGTGTGTGTGTGTGTGTGTGTGTGTGTGTGTGTGCATGCGCGTGCGCCAGGGATTGAACCCAGAACCTCCTAATTGTTCTCCCACTGAGCTATACCGCCAGCCCCTCTGTGGTGTCTGAAAAGAGAATCAGCAGCCCATCCAGCTTCTCAGTTCTTTAGCAAGCTCTTCTGTCCAGCTCCCTGGTCACAGCCGCCCACCTATCTTCCTTGAGGCCTGTGGGCAGATTCTTAGATGGGAATGTTAGCCAAGGTCATCCAGCAGGCCTGAGTGATGTGGGCTGACCTTCTGAGATCCTTCAGCCATCAAAGGCCTTTGACTGCCAGAAATACAAAGTATCTGCCATCTGGAAAACTAGTCCAGTGAGAAAGAAGGGTTTGGGCAGAGACCATAATCCATAGAAACCAGGGCCGTGGTGGGGAAGTAACTGGTTTTGGTTCTGTTGCAGCTCCAGTGACTAATCAGCCAGTGACCCCCAAGGCCCTCACTGCCGGGCAGAACCGCCCCCACCCGCCGCACATCCCCAGCCATTTTCCTGAGTTCCCTGATCCCCACACCTACATCAAAACCCCGGTGAGTAATGGAGACGCACCGCGTGCTCTGATGGTGAAGCAGCGGCTGCTACCACCAGGGACTGACACACCGCAGTCCCGGAGGCTGTTGGCAGGAGGGGGCTGCAGAACTCATGTGTCTTTTCCCGCTGAGAAGTAATTTGGCGAGTGAGAATTATGTTCTCAAGTTAGCCACCAAAAGTATAGTTGACAAAGAAAGTGAAGCCAGAAATTGCCTTCCCACCCAAACACAAAAGTACTTAACCACGGAGAAAGAACACTGGAAGGCTAGTCCACAGTGTTCATAGTGATTCCTGGTGAGATTCCAGGTGATTTTGGCATGTTGGCTTGTTTGTCTCTGTTGCTGGGGATCAAACACAGGGCCTTGTGCGTGCGAAGGCAAGTGCTCTAACACTGAATCACATCTCCAGCCCAGGTTATAGGTAATTTTGATGATTGCATGTGTGCTTTTCTGGGTTTTCCAATTTTTCTATGATAGAAAAGTTATTTTTGAAATCAGGGAAAAGCTGGGTGTGGTGGCGCACGCTTGTAATCCCAGTACTTGGGAGGCTGAGACAGGAGGATCGCAGGTTCACAGCCAGCCTCAGCAAGTTAGCGAGGCTCTGAGCAACTTAGCAAGATGCTATTTCAAAAATAAAATAGGAGCCGGGCATGGTGGCACATGCTTGTAATCCCAGTACTTGGGAGGCTGAGACAGGAGGATCACAGGTTCGTGGCCAGCCTCAGCAAGTTAGTGAGGCGCTGAGCAACTTAGCAAGATGCTGTTTCAAAAATAAAATAGGAGCCAGGCGTGGTGGCGCATGCTTATTATCCCAGTACTAGGGAGGATGAGACTGGAGGATCTGGGTTCGTGGCCAGCCTCAGCTACTTAGTGAGACCCTAATTTCAAAATAAAGAATAAAAAAGTAGGGCTGGGGGTGTAGCTCAGAGTTAGAATGCCCCTGGGTTCAATCCCCAGTACTGCAAAAACAGTAAAAAATAAAATAGGGGTGGGGGTATAGCTAAGAGGTAGAATGTCCCTGGGTTCAACCTCTAACACCTCAAAAAAAAAAATCAGAGGGAAAGTTATTTACAAACACTTAACAACATTTTATAAACACTTGGGATTACAGGGGTGTGCCACCGCATCCAGCTGATAAGTTTGTATTCTGAGATGATAGGGGTTAGAATTTCTACATGTCTAGAGTTTTTTTTTTATGAGTACACAGTTCAACCCATAACATTCTCTTTTTTATAGTGTGTTACTGACAGTGAAAATATGAAGCACATACTTCAGTATATGTTTGCTTATTTACATGAATATTGCAATGTATCATTATAGTAAAATAACATGCATTAAAAGATCTCACCCAGCCGGGCGTGGTGGCGCACGCTTGCAATCCCAGTACTTGGGAGGCTGAGACCAGAGGATGTGGGTTCACGGCCAGCCTCAGGTACTTAGTGAGGCCCTCCACAACTTAGTGAGACCCTGTTTCAAAATAAAGAATAAGCCAGGCATGGTGGCGCACGCTTGTAATCCCAGTACTTTGGGAGGCGGAGACCGGAGGATCCGGGTTCTCGGCCAGCCTCAGCTCGCTCTCTCTCTCTCTCTCTCTCTCTCTCCCCCTGTCTCTCTCTCACTCTCTACCTAGTGAGGCCCTCCGCAACTTCGTGAGACCCGGTTTCAAAATAAAGTATAAAAAAATAGGGCTGGGGGTGTAGCACGGAGGTAGAACACCCCTGGGTTCAATTCCCAATACCGCAAAAAATAAATAAAGAAAGAAAGAATAAAAAATAGGGCTGGGGGTATAGCCCAGAGGTAGAATGCCCCTGGGTTCAATCCCGGATACCACCAAAAAAAAAAAAAAAGATCTCACCCTAGCCAGGTGTGGTGGCACACGTTTATAATCCCAGTACTTGGGATTATAGGAGGATCGCAGGTTTGTGGCCAGCCTCAGCTACTTAGTGAGGCCCTCTGCAATTTAGTGAGACCCTATTTCAAAATAAAAAATAAAATAGGGCTGGGGGTGTAGCTCAGAGGTAGAATGCCCCTGGGTTTCATCCCCAGTACTGCAAAAAAATAAAAAAGATCTCACCCTAGCTGGATGTGGTGGCGCACGCCTGTAATCCCAATACTTGGGAGGCTGAGACAGGATGATTTCAGGTTTGAGGCCAGCCTGAGCAACTTAGCAAGACCCTCAGCAACTTAGTGAGACCCTGTTTCCAAATAAAAAATAGGGCTGGGGGTATATCTTAGAGGTAGAATGTCCCTGGGTTCAGCCTCCAGTACCAGAAGGGAAAAAAAAAAAGATTTCACCTTCATTTGAAGCCCAGGAAGCCTATAACCATATTAGTGGGAACCTGTGGTTGCCTCTTTTTATTTTTTTAAATTTGGTTTACTACCCAGTGGAGTAATCAGTCAGAGGTCTGGTTCTAGGAGCAGTTTGAGTACGTGAGCGCCCCTCCCAGCTGAAGAGGGCGCATCGTAGGGATGTGTAGCGTCCCTTCATCATAAACTCACTTTTTCACTCTCATTTGCCAGTTATTCAAAGAATTTTGTTGAAAACTTTTCTGTTTAATTTCCAAAAAGATCTCATTTTCACTTTGGGAAGATTTTAAACATGCCAGAGAATTCTGTTTTCTGTGTTTAAGTACAGATGTGGGAACTCTATAGGTGACACACAGTGACAGCAGTGGAAACATTTCCGAGTGCCTCCTTTAAAACCTTGTCTCCATATCGTGAAGAGTTTGTGCCTTCCTGTTCTTAAAATGTCACCTTTGCCGTTAGGATTTAAAACGTTTGGGCTAACTTCTTATTCTGACTAGAGCTCGGTCGTTTTCCACTCCCTGGCACACTTACCAGCAAGCTCTTAATTAGAAGGAGCGCCTCTGATGGTTTTCTTGTTTGCAGCACTTACGGAATATCTTCATTCTTATTCCTTTTTTCTTTTTGTGGTGCTGGGGATTGAACCCAGGGGTGTTCTACCTCCCAGCTACACCCCTATATTTTATTTTGAATCAGGGTCTCACTAGGTTGCGAAGGCTACGCTCAGTGCAGAAGCTGGCCGGCCGCGAGCCTCCTGTCTCAGCCTCCCAGGTACTGGGATTCCAGCCCAGCAGTCTGTGTTTCTTGAGGTAATCTTTCGGGATATTGTGTCCATTGTGAGGGTTGACTTAAGAACAGGATAGTACATTCCACGCATTCACCTGGCAGCTGCTCACATGCTGCGGGATGTCATATTACACCGACGGAACCGGAGGTCCCCTTGGGGGACTCCCACACTTCCTTCAGGATGTATCTCTTACGCCTGAGACCAGCTGTCCTGGGAGGTGAACGAAGGCCCAGGTCAACTCAGTTGTAAATATTTGCATGTTTCATCATTTTTAAGATTAAAAAGAAATGTTTGTGCGGTCACGTCAGCATCTTCCTGCTTTTCTACTGTGGGTCGTCTTAGGGGGCCGTGGGAGCAGACGGGAACGCTGGCTTACCCCAGTGCCCTCGCTGTTTTCTCCGTAGACCTACCGGGAGCCTGTGTCGGACTACCAGGTCCTGCGGGAGAAGGCTGCGTCCCAGAGGCGCGACGTGGAGCGCGCGCTCACCCGTTTCATGGCCAAGACAGGCGAGACACAGAGTCTTTTCAAAGATGACGTCAGCACGTTCCCACGTGAGAGCTGCCCCTCTGTAGACCCTGTCTCGTCATTTGAGATAACCACGCCGTCTCTCCTTTCTCTCAGCGTGGTGGGAAAAGGAATAAGCTTCTGTCTTTCTCTCAGATGCAGCTTATGCTGCAGACCCTGGCTCCTTTCCTCATGTCAGAAGACCTGTCCCTAGCTGAGGAGGCCAAACCAGACGTGGCCTCCGCAGGGCTGTCCACTCGAGGCACAGAGTGTAGGTCACCCAGAGTGGCCAGACCCGGGCATCAGAGAGACTCATGTGGGAGGAGTGGCGGCCCAGGTGGAAGGAGCACTGGCATCTGGGACCAGTGGCCCTTCAGTGTCCTTCGGCAGCTCCAGGGCAATGGGCTGCCGGGTAGAGTCAAGCCTCGCTCCTCTGGCTGCCTCACCTACATCTGACTCACAGTATGAATAATATTAGAGGCAGCCGGGCGTGGTGGCGCACGCTTGTAATCCCAGGACTTGGGAGGCTGAGACCGGAGGATCACAGGCTCGTGGCCAGCCTCAGCTACTTAGTGAGGCCCTCCGCAACTTAGTGAAACCCTGTTTCAAAATAAAGAATAAAAAATAGGGCTGGGGGTGGAGCTCGGAGGTAGAATACCCCTAGGTTCAATCCCTGGTACCGCAAAAAAAATAATAATAATTTTAGAGTATCTCCTAACAACTACATTCTACCATAAAAGTATATACATAGAGATTCACATTTATTATTATTATTACTGTTTTTATTTGTGTTTGTTACTGGGGATTAAACCCAGGAAATTCTACCTCTCAGCTACACCCCCAGACCTATTTTATTTTTTATTTTAAAACAGGATCTTACCAAATTGCCGAGGCTGGCATCGAACCTGTGATCCTCCTGTCTCAGCCACCCAAGTACTGGGATTATAGGCATGTGCCACCATGCCCAGCTATTATAAACATTTATTTATTTATGTATTTTTGAGCTGGGGTCTCGCTACGTTGCCGAGACTGGCCTCAAACTTCTGGACTCAAGGGATCCTCCCACCTCAGCCTCCCAAGTAGCAGGGACTACATGGGTGCACCACCACGCCCAACTAATTATTATTATTTTAAAGTCAATTTCTTCCTCTCATTCTCATTGCTTTTTGGGTAAACTGAAACTCTACTAGAACTGGTGTAGCTCCATGGACATACTCACATGCAGAGTTCCCAACTTGATTGAGACTTTGGACTTAGTCCTCAGAGGGTCCACTGGCCTTGGGTCTGACAGCATAGGGCCAGTGCTTGTGGGAACCTCTCTGCCTCCAGCTCTGTCTGAGTCAGGGTTACTGCTAAAAATGGGCTCTGAGGTCTAGTTGCCTGAGCTTGAATCCCACTCGGCCATTTTCTGTGTGTTTGAGGAAGACAGTTTACCCCTCTGCCGCAGGCTCCTCGCTTGTCACGTGGGGATGCTGATGGTGCTTATTTAACAAGATGGGACAGGAGTAAAGATGGCACGGGCAAAGCCCATAGGACATTGGCTGGCCGCGCAGGTGAGCCAGTGTCTCTGGGTGCCGCTCACTGATTGGCTGTGAGGTCTGGGGCACTACAAGGACTCCATGACAGTGGGCGCGTGTCTCTCTTCCATTCCCCAGTGATTGCTGCCAGACCTTTCACCATCCCCTACCTGACAGCTCTTCTTCCATCTGAGCTGGAGATGCAGCAGATGGAGGAGACGGATTCCTCGGAGCAGGACGAGCAGACGGACACAGAGAACCTCGCGCTTCACATCAGCGCGGTGGGTCCCACCTTCTGCCTGCCCCAGAGTACCCCCGACTTGCCGTCCTGCCCACGCCCTTCACCCTGGGAGCTGGACACTCCCTACCCCGAGTCTCTGGATGTATGTCAGGGTCTTGCATGACGGGCCCGCGGTGATCCAGATGTGACCTGATGTCCAGCTTGAGAGACACGTCTGTCCTGGGGAGTCACTCACTCATGTTGAACCAACACCTGCCAGGGCCGACACAGTTCAGGTGCTGGGAAACGAGTAGGAAGCCAACTGGACAAATCCCTTGCTCCTGCTAGCTACGGGAAAATACTAAGTTGGGAGATGAAGTGGGGAGGGGGAGGGTGCGCAGGATTAGAAAGTGGCATTTGATTAAGACCTGAGGGGGCCGAGGCCTGCGCATATCTGGGGGTAGAGCTTTCCAGGCAGGGGGACGACACGGACAAAGGCCCTGTGTTAACAGTAAGGATTCAGTGTGGCCGGGGTGGAGGAGGAAGGTGGAGAGACGAGGTCAGGGAGCTAGGGAGGGTCAGAGTTTACGTACAGGGTCTTAAAGGTCACAGTAAACCATCTGGCTGTGACTCAGTAAGGTGGGAGCCAGGGAGATGTTGAGCGGAGGAGGGGCAGGGTCTGTGCCCTTTGTTAACAGGGTGGGTGAGATTGGTGCGTTGAGGATAGAGCAGGGAGATGGGCAGAAGCAGGGGCGCAGCCGAGGGTGGAGCAGGGAGCTGAGAGGTGGTGGTGGGAGCAGAAGGGATGAGATGCAGCTGCGCAGAGCGCTCGGTCAGACTCTGGGCTCTTTTCAGGGTGGAGCCAGCTGGTAGAGCAGACGGGAGGTGTGCGGGAGAGGAGCGAAGTACAAAAGTTTTTATGTGAGCAGCAGGAACGATGGCGTGCCTTCAGCCCAATAGGGAAGCCTGGTGGGTGGAACAGGTGTAGGGGCAGTCGGGAGTTCAGTAGATGTGTTAAGTTTGAGGTACTCGTTAGATACAAAGGTGGTAATGTCAGGTGGAGGGTTGGGTCCACAGGTTGGAGTTTGACCAGCAGTTAGGACTAGAGATGCGATTTGGGGAGTCATCAGCATGTGAATGGTACTTAAAACCATGACAGTAGATGAGCTTTCCCGGGGAGGGAGTGAGGATTAAAAAGAGGAGAGCTCTCTGCAACTTAGTGAGACTGTTTCAAAAATTAAAAATAGGACTGGGGGTGTAGTTCAGAGGCAGAATGCCCCTGAGTTCAATCCCCAGTAACACACACACACAAAAAGCAAATGTATGAAAAGAAAAATCTATTATATGCTAATTTAAAATGAATAGTTCCTGCTGGGTGTGATGGCACACACTTGTAATCCCAGTACTTGGGAGACTGAGACAGGAGGATCACAGGTTCGAAGCCAGCTTCAGCAACTTAGTGAGACCCTCAGTTACAGGACCTTGTTTCAAAATAAAAAGGTCTGGGCATGTAGCTCAGAGGTAGAATGCCCCTGGGTTCAACGTAGAACCAAAGAGAGAGAGAGAGAGAAGTGCCTTTGTTCCTTATAGCCTCGTAGTACTCCATGATATGGGTGTAACGATACAGCCAGTCCCTGTGGACGTCTAGGTCATGTTCTGCCTCTAGCATGTATGGATATTATTAGAACAAATTAAATAACTGGTACGTGTGTGTGTGTGTGTAGCTGGGGATAGAACCCAGGGGCATTCTGCCTCTGAGCTACATCCCCAGTCCTATTTTTAATTTTTGAAACAGTCTCACTAAGTTGCAGAGGGCCTCACTAAATTGCTGACTATGACCTGCAATTCTGTGTCTCAGCCTCCCAAGTACTGGGATTACAAGCATGTGCCACCACGTCTGGCTCATGGTACTTTAAATTATTTATCTACTGATGACAGCATATCTCTCGTACTTTGCTTTAACCTAATTCTAATTTCTCTATGTACTTGAACATAAAGGAACTATTCTTTTGTGTGTGTGTGTGGCACCGGGGATTGAACCCAGGGCATTCTCCCTCCGAGCTACATCTCCAGCCCTATTTTTTTATTCTTTATTTTGAAATAGGGTCTCATTAAATTGTGGAGACCTCATGAAGTAGCTGAGGCTGGCCGCAAACCTGCGATCCTCCTGTCTCATCCTCCCAAGTACTGGGATTACAAGTGTGTGCCATCACACCCAGCAGGAACTATTCATTTTAAATTAGCATATAATAGATTTTTCTTTTCATACATGTGCTTTGTGTGTGTGGGTGTTACTGGGGATTGAACCCAGGGGCATTCTGCCTCTGAACTACACCCCCAGCCCTATTTTATTTTTTAGTTTGAAGCAGGGCCTCTCTAAGTAGCTGAGGCTGGCTGCGAACCTGTGATCCTCCTGTCTCAGCCTCCCAAGTACTGGGATTACAGGTGTGCACCACTATGCCCAGCTTCTTCACATACATTTGAACCAGCTGCCTTGTGCAGGCAATCCACATGTCTAAACTCTGACTCTTTTGTGAAAATCATCCCGGATGTGTCACTCAGGAAGTATTTACTGTGCACCTAGTATGTGCCAGATGCTGTTCTGGCTGCTTGGAATCGAGCAGTGGACAAAGCAAAGCTTCCCTCCCGGGAGCCGTGTTTGGCAGTGGGAGGACAAAAACAAACACGACAGGTAGGTCAGTCATCACAGAGCATGCCCAAGACGAGAGTGCCGTGGGCAGAAGCAGCAGGAGGCTCCAGGGCGGGCGCAGTGTCCGTGTCAAGCAGGGTGCTCAGGCGGGTCACCGAGAGGGCCACCTCTGGGCAGCAGCATGGAGGAGGCGAGGGAGCGAGCGTGCGGATCCTCAGGGAAGGCTGCTCCAGCGGCGGGCGGGCGGGCGCAGGTGGGCGAGGGTGAAGTCATGGAGGTGTGGAGCAGAGGGCTGTTTCTCAGCTTCTTTTTGGCACTGGGGATTCGACCCAGGGGCGTTCTACCTCCGAGCTACACCCCCAGCCCGATTTTATTTGGAAACAGGGTCTTGCTAGGTTGATGAGAGTTTCATTACTTGCTGAGACTGTCCTCGAACCTGTGATCCTCCTGTCTCAGCCTCCCAAGTACTGGGATTACAGGCATGCGCCACCATGCCCAGCTCTGTTTCTCAACTTCTGAAAGCATCAGTCTGGTTGCCCTGGCGGGCGTGGCCGGGAGAAGGGTCATTAGGAAGCTGTTTCTCAGGTGACAGACAGTGGTAGGTCCTGCGGAGCTGCCGTAGCAGAGTTAGTGGAGGTGGTCAGATTCTGCCTGATTTGGGAGGTAAGTTTGTGCACGTCCTAACGTACTGGATGTGGACAGCAGAGAAAGAAAAGCAGGCAGGTGTGCGGAGTCCCAGCTTGAACTGCTGGAAGGATGGTGTCGCCATGAGCTGGGACGGAGGACGAGGAAGAGCCTCAGCAACTTGGTGAGACCCTGTTTCAAAATAAAAGAATAAGATAGAGCCAGGCGTGGTGGCACACACTTGTAATCCCAGTACTTGGGAGACTGGTTCACGGCCAGCCTCAGCTACTTAGTGAGGCCCTCTGCAACTTAGTGAGACCCTGTTTCAAAATAAAGAATAAAAAATAGGGCTGGGGGTGTAGCTAGGAGGTAGAATGCCCCTGGGTTCAATCCCCAGTATTACCCCCCAAAAAAAGAATAAGATAGGACTGGGGGGGGTGTAGCTCTGAGGTAGAATGCCCCTGGGTTCCATCCCTGGTACCACCAAAAGAAAAAAAAAAGAATTTTTTAATGTATTGCCTTTTTTTCTTTGTATATGCAATTGTGATTTTTAAAAACATTTGATTGGGAACATATTGAATATATGGGAACTGAACATTTCTCCAAAATCACATTTTCAGCTGGGCGTGGTGGTGCACGCTTATAATCCCAGCACTTGGGAGGCTGAGACATGAGGATCACAGGTTCGAGGACAGCCTCAGCAAGTAGTGAGATTCTTATCAACCTAGTGAGACCCTGTTTCAAAATAAAAATAAAAGCCGGGCGTGGTGGCACACGCTTGTAATCCCAGTACTTAGGAGGCTGAGACTGGAGGATCCAGGCTCGCGGCCAGCCTCAGCTACTTAGTGAGGCCCTCCGCAACTTCATGAGACCCGGTTTCAAAATAAAGGATAAAAAATAGGACCGGGGGTGTAGCTCGGAGTTAGAATGCCCCTGGGTTCAATCCCCGGTACCGCAAAATAAATAAATAAATAAATAAAATAGGGCTGGGGATATAGCTCAGAGGTAGAATGAATACCCCTGGGTTCAATCCCTGGGACCACACACACACACACACACACACACACACACACAATCACATTTTCCTTAAGAAATAATTAAAAGGAAGCAATGATTCATACTCAGGAAGCTGAGGCAGGAGGATCACAAGTCCAAGGGTAGCCTGGGCAACTTAGCAAGACCTTGTCTCAATCCCCAGTACCCCCCCAAAAAAATAAAAGGCTGAGGAGTATAGCTCAGGGGTAGAGTACTTGCCTAGCACGCATGAGGCCCTGGCTTCAACCTTTAGCACTAATAATAATAATAATGATGATGAAAATTTTAAAAGATTAGGAAAAACCCCGTGAGAGGTGGCAGCTGGGCATTATTGATGGGGTGCATATGTTGGTACCTGCAGGCTCGAAGCTTTCCCTTGGTGGGACCCTCAGGACTGGAGAAGTTTCTGGCCTGTGCCAGAATATGGTCATTTGTAGCATGTTGCAAGTACCAGGAATTAGAGCGTTTGGGGAGGAACCTGCTAGCATGGCTTTCAGTTCTCATCTAAGAGCTTCCCTGTGCCTGTGATTTGTGCTGGCCTGTGTCTGTCCCATAAGACATCCAGGGTCACCTCCTTTTCTTCATCTCCCCACTGGCCTGGACTTCTTACCTGAAGCATCACAATTTTAGCCCCTGCCAGGCGTGGTGGCACACACTTGTACTCCCAGTACTTGGGAGGCTGAAACAGGAGGATCGCAAGTTCGAGGACAACCTCAACAAGTAGTGAGACTCTCATCAACCTAGCAAGACCCTGTTTCAAAATAAAAATAAAATAGGGCTGGGGGCGGAGTGTGGAGGTAGAATGCCCCTGGGCTCAATCCCCAGTACCACAAAAAAAAAAAAATTAGCCCTAACTCCCTGCCCCTCTGGGTCTCCATTCTTCCTAACTCATGTCCCCGTCTTCTCACGTGGCTCGGGACCTGTTGTGTGCTCCACTGCGTCAAAGCTGACAGTCTCGTCTTCCTGGCCTCTCTGCGTCTGGTGCAGAGATAGGAGCGCTGGAAAGAAGGTGGCTCGGCCTTCTCATTTCCCAGTGAAAGAGCTGCTAATGGGTTTGTCGTTACGGGCACAGTCTCTTTCCTTACACCGTTGGTGTTTTGCTCTATTTCGGCTTTTGCTCAAAGGATGATTCTGGAGCCGAGAAGGAGAACACTTCTGTCCTGCAGCAGAACCCCTCCTTGTCAGGCAGCCGGAACGGGGAGGAGAACATCATCGATAACCCCTACCTGCGACCTGTGAAGAAACCCAAGATCCGCAGGAAGAAGTGAGTTGGAGCGGGGCCAGAGAGCCTGCCCTGGCCGGCTTTTCCGCGCCTCCCCAGGGGGTCTGAACCTTGGGGAGCACTGCTCTGGTGAGAGGACTTGTGTCCCTTTGCCTCTCCGTACTTGCTCCCACATGCGCCTGAGTGGCCTGCCGCCTGGGGAGCACCCCTCCACCCTGGCACTGGCCTCCCCTAGGAGAGTAGGCAGGGCCCCGCCAGGCGGACTCCAAGGTTCTTCTTCTTTCTAGGTCCCTCTCGTGAGCTGAAAGAAGCCTGGCTTGTACAGGGCGCAGATCCCACCCTCCTGGCGAGCTGAAGCCACACCGGAGGGAAGAAGAAAGGGTGACCCCTTGTGGCCGGGCTGTGGCTGCAGGGTGCGATGTGGCATGATTTTAATTGCAAACCGTATATAAGTCTACCTATTTTCACTGGATGCTTAAGGAAGAAATGATGGTAATGATGAGGCCCTCTGGATCAACCAGGCCACACTGCTGTGTATCGGGATGTGGCCGTGGCTGTGATGTCATTTATTATCATGGGACTTGATTCTTTTGAAACCTGGAAGGCCAGGGAAGATGGCAGGAAAGAAAGGGTTCTTTGCTGCTTTGCATATTGCCTGGGGTGTATTTAAGCTCTCTGGACCCCTCTCATTGATTCACAAACAATTATGGCACCAGTTTATCAACCCAGAGCCTCTTCTTTCTCTCCTCACCTGGGCTGCAAATGCTCTGTTGGGGGAAGGTAACTTGGTCCTCCTCATCATGGAACCGGGAGGCCCACGTGCACTTTGATCTGGGAATGGCAGGAGTCAGAGCCCTGAGCAGACGAGTTGGTGTGGAAGAGAGTGACAGGTCGGGGCAGCACTGATTCTGTGGCCAGCATTTGATTAAAGCTCCGGCTCCGCAAAGCCGGGCCCTCCGGAGAGATCTGTCATTTATCGCCAAAGACCTGCAGCTTCTGGGAAAGGGCTTTACCTGGCAGGAGCCTGGAACATCAGGTGTGTGCTGCTGGGGTTGACGAGGAGCCTCAGATTTTAAACAATAGGAAGAGGATTTAGCGGGGTCGGGTGGTGTTTTGAGAACTGGCTTGGCCTCGTGTTTTGAAAGCTGAGGCTTGTCCGCTGGACGGCTGTGTTCCCACCCGGGCCGGAAGCAGGCTGAGGGGCCCGCGGGCCGGGCGCGCGGAGGTGCCTCCTGGAAGCAGGTCTGAATCTGGCCAGCTTCTTGGCCTTCTGGGAGAGACTTGGTCCTTGATGTGCCCTACAAACCAGAAAGCACGTTTTTAAGGAAGATGCCAGGCAGCTGGTACCACTCCCTGGGCTCGGAAGGAAGAGGTTTTAAAACCAAATCCAAAACCGGGCGTGGTGGCGCACGCTTGTAATCCCAGTACTTGGGAGGCGGAGACCGGAGGATCCGGTTCGTGGCCAGCCTCAGCTACTTAGTGAGGCCTCCGCAACTCAGTGAGATCCTGCTTCAAAATAAAAAATAGGGCTGGGGGTGTAGCTTGGAGGCAGAATGTCCCTGGGTTTAATCGCCAGTTCTACAAAAAAAAAACCCAAGGAAGAAAAACAACATTAACACCTGACAGCATCAGGTAGACAAGTGGCTCCCTGGGTTAGAATTCAAAAGCCCGTATTTAACCTAACTCCTATTCACTTCCACAGACATCTTTTTCTTTTTTGAGGTGCTGGGACTGGAACCCAGGCCTTGGGCATTGTAGGCAGGTCCTCTACAGCTGAGCCCTTGCAGCCCCCACAGTCATCTGTCATCTAACCTCTTCCCCTGGTGAATTTGGAAGCTTGCTAACTGGGCATTGTGGCTGGAGGCTCTGTGCTCCTCCGGCCTCACCTTCTCTAGGGCATTCGGTCCCTTTACCTGGAAGGAGAAAGCCACTTGTCAGGAACTGAAGAGAAAATGACAGAACATCGGCTCCCTAATCTGGACCGGGTAGGAGCACTTCAAGTTTGTAGTGACCTGAAATTCTTGCGGTTAGAAGCAGACTGGGCTTACATGGCCCCTTTGGAACTTGTGGCCACTCACGGCAATTCTTGGCCTGGAGAGTTGAATACAGTCCCGGGTCAGGGCACGACTGCCCAGCTCCTGCTCTCGTCTCGGGAGCACTGACCCCAGTCGGCATGTCCGCGGTTTCTCAGCCACCATTACGGTCTGAAGCAGACACCTGTCACCTGCTGTTGTGCTAAGGGACAAGGCGGGGATTGGAAAGGGGGGCTCTTTCTGCCCTGGAGGTTTCAGGGGCTGCCCTGCTGTGGTTCTGTTCTAGATGAGACACTGGGAAATGAATAGACAACCAGACATTGTCCCGACTGTTGTCGCTGTGTAGAAACTGCGGAATTCTCAATGTGTATTTATAGATTTCTATTTTTTTATAATTTGGGGGACTTCTTAGAGGGAAAAAGCACACAGAGCTTGATGAAAATTGTGATTTATGAAAGGCCCATAATAAAGATTCATAATAAAAACTTTGTAAATAACAGAACTCTAAGCCTTGAAATTTTTTGTGTGTTCAAAAGTTACAGCAGTGTGTAAAGCTGCCTACAGATAAGTAGCATAGCCCTTCTATTGGACTCAGTGCCCTGGGGACTTTTATACTAGAAAATTTCAAATACAAAATTAGAGAGGAAAGCACGTGAACCCCTACATATCCCTCACAGCTTCAACACTTACCTATTTTTTTTTTTTTTTTGCAGTACTGGGGATTGAACCCAGGGCCATTCTATCTCTGTGCAAAGTCCCCAGCCCTATTTTTTATTCTTTATTTGGAAACAGGGTCTCGCTAAGTTGCAGAGGCCTCACTAAGTAGCTGAGGCTGGCCGCAAACCCGAATCCTCCTCTCTCAGCCTCCCAAGTACTGGGATTACAAGCGTGCGCCACCACACCCAGCAACACTTACCTATTTTATCTATTTCTCCCACTTCTTTTTCCTTTATTACTTGTTCCTGGAGTAATTTGTTGGTTGGTGCTGGGGATTAACACCAAGGTTTTATGCATACTGCACATGTACTCTACCACTGAGCTACACACTAGCCCCTTGGAGGATTTTTTTAAAGTGAATTCCATTAGCCAGGCGTCGTGGTACGTGCCTATAATCCCAGTACTTGGGAGGCTGAGACAAGAGGATCGCAGGTTCGAATACCTCAGCAAGTAGTGAGACTCTCACCATCGTAGCAAGACCCTGTTTCAAAATAAAAATAAAATAGGACTGGGGGTTTAGCTCGCAGGCAGAACATCCCTGGGTTCAATCCCCAGTACTACAAAGGAAAAAAAAGTGAATTCCAGATGTGTCATTTAATCTGTAAATGTGTCAGTATGCACCTCTGAGAGATTTTTCTTTAAATTTTAACTTTGAAATAATTACAGATTTACAGGATATTACAGAAGAATCCACAGCGAGGTCCTGTACACCGGTCACACAGTTCCCCCAGTGGCAGTGTCTTGCATAACTAGTGCAGTATCGAGCCAGGACACTGACATTGGTGCAGTCCACAGAGCCGTTCAGAGTACAGTGTTGTGTGTGTTTGTAATTCTATGCACAGATTCTTGTAAGCTCCACAACACAGAATAATTACATCACCACAATTCTCCCTCTCTTTTTTTTTTTTTTTTTTTGGTACTGGGGATTGAACTCAAAAGCATTCTACCTCTGAGCTTCATTCCCAGCCCTATTTTATTTTTTATTTTGAAACAGGATCTCACTAAGTTGCAGAGGGCCTCAGTAGCTGAGGCTGGCCAGGAACCTGCGATCCTCCTGTCTCAGCCTCCCAAGTACTGGGATTACAAGCGTGCGCCACCATGCCCAGTTCATCTCTGTAATTTTATTTTTTTTATTTTAATTTTTTTTTTTTGCAGTACCAGGGATTGAACCCAGGGGCATTCTACCTCTGAGCTACACCCCCAGTCCTATTTTTTTCTTTATTTTGAAACCGGGTCTCACTAAGTTACGGAGGGCCTCACTAAGTAGCTGAGGCTGGCCGTGAACCCGGATCCTTGTCTCAGCCTCCCAAGTACTGGGATTACAAGCGTGCACCACCACACCCGGCTTGTAATTTTATTTAAAGAATGTCATATAAAACTAGGTGTGATGGTGTGCTCCTGTAATCCCAGTACTTGGGAGGCTAAGACAGGAGGATCACAGGTTCATGGCCAGCCTCAACAACTTAGTGAGGCCCTTTGCAACTTAGACCCTGTTTCAAAATTTAAAAAAATAAAATAGGGCTGGGGATATAGCTCGAAGGTAGAATGCTCCTGGGTTCAATCCCTAGTATCACACAAAAAAGGGGGTCTGGGGTATAGCTCGGAGGTAGACTGCCCCCAAGTTAAACCCCCAGTACCAAAGAAGACTAAGGATTGCCAGGTGCATGCAAACTGAGAACCTCGTCAAGGGAAATACCAATGGCTTCTCTCACTGACCCCTGGGGCCCCTGGCAGTGATGGTCTGAGCAACTGTTGGTCTAATTGAAAGTAGCCTTTGTACTGGATTAAATGATGTATCTCCATGAGTTAGGCTGCTCTAACAAAATGTCCCCAACGTAGACTGGCTTAAGTCAGAAGTGTATGCCTCTGTGAAAGGTACAGGCTGGCTTGGGGACCTGATGGTGTTGAGGCTCCTGCCTCTTGGATCCTCCATTACCTAGCACGCTGCTTGTATCTACAGCATGGAACGTGGAGGCCATCGTCTGCCATGACATTCTAGTGATGAGAAAAGGGAGATGCAGTGTGTGTAAAGGAGAACTTTCACCTCCTTCCTAAGGGCAAGACCCAGAAGCTGCACCATTCTGGTCACAAGGCCCCACCTAGCTGCAAGGGAAGCAGGGAAACCGGGTCTTTAGTTGAGTGGCTCTGCGTCTAGGTAAAATTTGAGGGCTTTGCCACAAGGCCCCACCTAGCTGCAAGGGAAGCAGGGAAACCGGGTCTTTAGTCCAGTGGCTCTGCGTCTAGGTAAAATTTGAGGGCTTTGCCACAAGGCCCCACCTAGCTGCAAGGGAAGCGGGGAAACTGGGTCTTTAGCTGAGTGGCTCTGCATCCAGGTAAAATTTGAGAGCTTTGCCTCCATGGAAAGAAGAAAGGATGGACTTGTGGGACAATTGGCAATCTGCCATACATGAGGCTTAGTGTGTGTGCCCAGGAAGGCCTGGTTGGGATGGCAGTAAGCCCTTCATTAACACGGCCCACCTGACTTGGCACTGGTGGCTCTGGCAGCCAGTCCAAGGGGCCAGCAGCCAGGTACTCCTCTAGGACGAGGGCCCCTCAGTGAGGTTCCACCCAGCTCCTGCCTCTGACACATGACAGTGCTGGCTGCTCCTTCCTTCAGGGTTGTTTCTTTCGCTTCTGTGACACTACATGCCTCTCCCTATTATCCTACCTCTTGGCCTCTGCTTTGCTGGCTTTCCCTCCTGCCCGCCCGACTGTGGAGAGTCCCAAACACTGTCTCTCACAAGGAGATGGCTCCTCTGCTCCTCCAGCTCTAGCCGTCTCCTCCCAGAAGACCTCAGCATCCAGAGCTGTCTGGTCACACTTTCGACACCACAGGGTCAGATAGGATTCCACTTAGCCTTCCCCCTCAGCCACTTCCACTCCACAGCTTCCTGCTTGAGATGCGTTGCAAACCAGCATGATGGTAGCCATTGCTTGCAAGCCTGCCCCGCACCAGGCCCACGAGCCGGCAGTCTCCACCAGCACAGCATCTCCTCACATCTCAGTGCCCTAAGCAGGACACTCCAGTCGTCTCGTTCCTGTCTATCCAGAATCACCAAATTCTGCCCCCTCTTCTTCCTTACCAGTCTGACACTGCCTCCCCTCAATGGCTGGCATTAGCTAGGCCCTGCTGGTCCTCAGCAGTGTCTCCTGCCAGCCTCCTTTTCCTAAGGCCCTCGTTTGTTGGCCGTCTCCCCTGCACTGGGACCTATGGGGCCTCCCCACTGCAAGTCCAAACCACCCAACCTGGCTGGGGAGGTCCTATGCCAATCCATTGTTTCCTTTGGATAACTCATTTTCCTCTCACTCAACACCCAGGGATCTAGTGCCTTCTGTGCACACCGGGCACCGTGCCAACTCTTAGGAGACCGTGGTAAACCAAACACACATGGTCCTCACCTCCAGGGAATTCATTCCAGTAGGAAGACATACAAAGAAAACAAAGGAAGTCATCACAGGTTGTGGAGAAATGCTGAGCAGGACACGAGCTCCCCAGGCCTGCATCAGAGCTCCGGCCTCCCGCCGTCCTTCCAGCCCTGCGGCCTCTCTCCAGGTCCCATGATCCTTCCTTCTCCAGCCGCTTGTTCAACACTCACCTACTGGGCTGATGGAGAGTTAACGAGGTCCCTGCCAGGTCCCTGCCTCCCCTGAGCTTCCGGTCTAGCAGGGACAGCCAGCGCGCAACAGACTTGTAAGGTCAGGTGGTGACTTTAGTATCCTGAAAGGAAAGGGGTGGTATACCTGGCTCGGGTAATTTGAGGAAGGTTTAATAAAGGGATTGCCTCAAAGGGTGAGCACCAGGTGTAGGAGAACCACAGGGGTTAGTGTGGCCTGGGCAAACGGAGAGAAGTTACCAGAACTCAGAGTTTCCTGGGAGAGCCTTCTGCCCAGAGCTGAGGCTTGGGTCCAGGAGCCCAGTGAGTGTGCAGCCACCCTGCAGAGAGGGAGTTCATGCCCTGCCCTCAGTCGCCTCCTGTCCTGCCAGCATTCTGGACTCTCTGGCCAGAGGGCCTGGGGCCGGTTGTTTCAGGCCCTGTAAGCAGCCAGCAGCCCCGTCCCCCATAGGGTGAAGGGTAACTCTGCAGGGGACACCGAGGGAGAGGTTGTCACACACAGCAGTGGCAGTGGGCGGAGCTAACAGGCTGCAAGGGTTGTGATTTGCATGTGGGGGGGGTTCTGGAGATTGAACCCAGGGGCATTCTACCTCTGAGTTCCACCCCCAGCCCTTTTTATTATTTTGTTTTGAAACAGGGTCTTGCTAGGTTGCTGAGAGTCTCACTAAGTTGCTGAGGCTGGTCTCGAACCTACAATCCTCCTGTCTCAGCCTCCCAAGTACTGGGATTACAGGCGTGCGCCACCACACCTGGCTTACAGGTTATGATTTTTAGAAAGGGTTGAGCAAAGCCTGGGATGCGGGGATGGGACCAGCACGTGGAAGAGTGTGTCAGGAGAGGGAAGAGCGAGTGCACTTGGTCTGAGGCAGGAATTTTCATGCACCTGAGCAGCAAGGAGGAGCGGGAGGCGGCCGTGGAGAAGTTCCAGGGGAGCAGAAGGAGCTGAGTAGCAAGGCAGTAACGGGAGAGGCCTTGGGAGCATCTGGCTGGAGGGGGGTATGGACGATGCCATTTCTAGCCACCCTGAAACAGGGTGGGGGCAGCCAGCCGTCAACAAGGCAGAGTGTGACTGCTCACTGTAGCCGGAGCCCTGTCCCTAGGGAGAGGGAGGAGACACAAACCAGGGCTACCTGGAGGACTCCCCAACCCCGGGAGTGAGCCCTGTAGTCAGGGAGACAGATAAACACACCGACACACCGGAACCTGCTTTGACTCAGCTGCCCAAGACCAAGGAGAACAGCTGTCAGCAGAGGGCCGGCCTCGGGACTGGAGCCCACGCCCCTGAGGTCCACGGGGGCGGAGCGAGGGCGAGGCGGGCGGTGAGTCACAGGAGAGGTGGAGGGCAGGGCGCCAGCCCAGGGCAGGGGCTCCTCAGACGCCGGTGTCCCTGTTGTAATGTCTCTTTTTGGGCTAGTTTGGTGGCAGTTGGAAGCAGCCTTTTCCCTTGTAAGGCTGGCAGAGGGTCCCCCAGAGGGGCTGACCCTCGGATTGTGCAAGCTAGGCGGGTTGGGTGGGTAAGTGGGGTTGGGATATTTCTGCCAGCTCGTTATCAGGATGCCCGGGAAAGGGGTTGCTACAGCTGGGGGGTCTTCCTGCACTTCTTCTGGTTGGTTTTTCCCGTGGAGTTCACCTGGGTTCAGGGTTGGCACCCCCCCACCACCACACACCTTTTTTTGTGTGTGTGTGGTACTGGGGATTGAACCCAGGATCATTCTAACCTCCAAGCTATACCCCCAGCCCTTTTTAAATTTTTGTTTTGAAACAGGGTCTCCCTAGGTTGCTGAAAGTCTCACTAAGTTGCTGAGGCTGGCCTCGAACCTGGGACCCTCCTGTCTCAGCCTCCCAAGTACTAAGATTACAGGCGTGTGCCACCACACTTGGCTATTCTTTTTTTTTTTTTTTTTTTGCTTTGTTTGTTTTGGTACTGGAGATTGAACCTAGGAGCATTTTACCTCAGAGCTACACACCCCAGCCCTATTTTATTTTATTTTTTTTATTTTGAAATAGGGTCTCGCTAAGTCACTGAGGCTGGCCGCGAACCTGCGATCCTCCTGTCTCAGCCTCCCAAGTACTGGGATTCCAGGCATGTGCCCCCTCAGGTGCTTCACTGAGCTACATCCCAGCCCAGAGGCTTTTCCATACAAGGTGGGGATCCTCGGAGGCGGAGGCTCTTGATAGTCTTTTGGGGGCGCCCAAGCCTTGTCAGTTATTTCCCATGGTGCAGGAGTCCTGGAGCGCCAAGTGCTAATTCGGTTTCTTCTAACTTTATTGCGCATTCGTTCCCTCGTGGGTCTTCTGCAGCCACCGGCAGTGAGTTTATCATTCCTCCCTTTTACTCAGGCTCCAAGTGAAACGAGCATGTGATTCGCTGAACATCACGGACAGCGCCCCGCGGCAAGCGGGGACAGCCGGCCCGAGGGTTAAGATTCGCCATGGACCCTCGTGCCCCTGGAAACAAATTCGAGGTACTTCTCTTGGTGCTTAAGACTTCCCCTTGCCTCCATCTTATTGCTGGCTTTTTTTTTTCTTTGTTAAGAAGTTATTTTATTTAATTTTGAATAGGTAATATATGTATACAGTGTAAAAATTGAGAAAATCTCGAAGTGCTAACTAAACCTCTCCTCCCGTTGCCCAGCCTCGGGCCTGGTCTCTGCAGGCTGCTAGTGTGTTAGTAATCTGACCTCACACATTGGCTGTGGTGGAGCACCAGTGCTCCTGTGTTCTTTCTCCTGTTTGTTCACCATGGTGGATACTGTATGGACTTTCCATGTTTCCCCACCCGAGCTGCTCAGTGTACCTTCCCTGTCCGTAATAAAGAGCGTGTTTCCTGGCTGCCTGGCCCCGCCTTGTGGGGCTCTAGGTAACTTATTATCAGTCCCTGGTGAGGCACCTATCAGGAGTGCCCAGCCTTCTGCTACTGCAGGTGTGGATGAGGCCAGTAACTGTCGTCTGCTGTATGTGCCTACTAATTGGAGACATATGTCGCCTGGTTCTCAGCATATGTGCTAATTTACACTGTGCTTTTTTTTTCTTTTCACGGTACCGGGGATTGAACCCAGGGGCATTCTACCTCCGAGCTACACCCTCACCCCTATTTTTTATTCTTCATTTTGAAACAGGGTCTCGCTAAGTTGTGGAGGGCCTCACAAAACTGAGGCTGGCCGCGAACCCGGATCCTCCGGTCTCATCCTCCCAAGTGCTGGGATTACAAGCGTGTGCCATCATGCCTGGCTACACTGTGCTTTCTTGCCACGTCCGTGTACTGGGCCTTGAACTTTGCTAGCCGATAGGTAGGAAGAGCTCAGTGCGGCTTCATTTGAATGGAGTTGGGTCTTTTCCTATTCCTTGGATTGTAACAGAGTGCGCGTGCGTCCAGTAGACAAGACGTGGTCGTCATGGGGTATGAGGACACCGCAGGGGTGCGCCCAGGCTCTGCCATCCATCCAGAGGAGGGCTGGGGCTTCGGAAGAGCGTTCCAGCACGAGTGTCCATTGAGCTGGACCTTGAAGTTGGCCAAGGCAAGCAAAGGCAGGCAGGCAGGACATGGAGGCAGAGAAGAGAGGGCGCAGCACACCAGCGGGTGGCAAAGACTGAGCGAGGCCAGGAAGGGTGAAGGCAGGCCCGGCGCCTCACCAGCTTCACCCAGGAGCTTGGATTCTCATCCCATAAGGGGCTGAGGTGCAGATGAAAAACCAAGCTGTACTTTGAAACAGATCCATTTACTGAGCACTTACTACACACCAGGCCCTGTACTAAGCACTCACATAGATTAACTTTGTTAGTCCTCACCACAGCCTCATGGGGTTGACACAGGTATTATCCTCATTGCCACACGAATTCTCTCTCTCTCTCTCTCTGCACTGGGGATCAATCCCAGGGCCTTATGCATGCTAGGCAAGCACTCTCCCACTGAGCTACACCTCCAGCCCTCTCTTGTCTCTTTCTTTTTTATTTTTATTTTTATTTTTTTTTTGGTACTGGGGATCGAACCCAGGGGCATTCTACCACTGAGCCCCCTTTTTTTTTGAGGTTCTGGGAATTGAGGTTCAGGGGCATTCTACCTCCAGCTACACCCCCAGACCTATTTTTTATGTTCTTTATTTTTGAAACAGGGTCTCACTAAGTTGCGGAGGGCCTCACTAAGTAGCTGAGGCTGGCCGCGAACCTGCTATCCTCCTGTCTCAGCTTCCCAAGCATTGGGATTCCAGGCGTGCGCCACTGCCCAGCTGAGACTGCGGGTTCCTGAGCCTCAGCGCTCTGACCCTTGGGCTGGACCTGCTGGGAGGCTGCCCGGGTGCACCGGCAGACATTTGATAGTGTCCTTGACCTCTGACCTACTAAATGCTCCTAGGACTCCCCTATGTGTGTCCACCAAAAAATTACCTCCAGACATTGCCAAATGTCTTCTGGGTGCAAGAGCACCCCAGAAAAGAACCACTGAACTGAGAGAAAACCCCAGGGCTGCCTGTGCAGGCACCAGTGAGAAGCTGGTGGGAGGGAGCTGGGCAGCAGACGTGGTTTTCCTACCTCAAATCAGAAGCATCTTCACCATTTCCTGTCTAGTTTACCCAAGGCTAGACCACAGGAATGCTCTGGAAGACAGTGTAGTAACTTCAGAGCCCCAGAACCTGTCTACTGACAAAGGAATTTCACCTTTACCACTTGACCTCTGTGACAGTGGGCAGGTTCCTCAGCCTGTCCTTAACAGAAACACCTCCCTCCTGGGGCTGTTGGAAGATCCCGCGAAACCAGATGTGCAGAGGGCTCAGAACGGTGCCTGCACTCAGCGGGCTGCTGAAAGAGAGGTTCCCAGTCAGGTGTGGTGGTGGTGCACGCCTGTAATCCCAGTGCTTGGGAGGCTGAGACAGGAGGAGCGCAGGTTCAAGGACAGCCTCGGCAACTTAGTGAGACTCTCATCAACCTAGAGAGACCCTATTTCAAACTAAAAATAAAATAGGGCTGGGGGTATAGCTCAGAGGTAGAATGCCTCCTGGTTCAATCCCCAGTACCACAAAAAATAAGAAAAACAGGTTCCTCGGGAGACTGGGATGTGAGTGTAGGGGTGCACTGGTGCACCCCCAGGATGTACACCTGCGTGGGGAGGGAAGGGGACTGGCAGGGGTGGGGA
Organism: Glis glis; assembly: GCA_004027185.1. Taxonomy (NCBI): domain Eukaryota; kingdom Metazoa; phylum Chordata; class Mammalia; order Rodentia; family Gliridae; genus Glis; species Glis glis. Next base: position 33,108 of record PVJS01013057.1, read on the forward strand.
GCGAAGTGAGACTGCTTGCACTTGTCGCGGAGCGTCCTGGGCTGTGATGCCCTTCAGAGTGTTCTGAGTGGAGAGAAGTGGCTGCCACGGGCTGTGTGACTCTGGCCACTGGCTCTCTATTGGAGCAAGGTTCCAGGGGAGGGGCCTAGCGGAGAGCCATCAGCAGCCAGCTCTTCAGTCCTGAGGGGGAGGGGACTGGGGACAGCAGAGCATCCACTGCCGTGTGCTGAGGGCTAGAGTCAAATAGAAGCGGGGGGAGGGTCCCAGATCCCAAGCCCCCCTCTTTCTTCCTTGCAGCGGGAATTTGGAAAGGTGTGACCACATCCACTGGGCCTTGAGGGGAGAGCAGCAGGTGCAGCTGGCTCCCTGCCGCCTCCAGCTGTCCTGGGGGACTTTAGCATCCTCACTGGTGTGCTGGGAGTGATGTGGCCTGCTCAGAGGGGTGGGAGGATCAGATGTGACACTGCACAGCAGGAGTCCTGCCTCACCTGGGGACTTGCTAGAAGTATATATCCCACACACACAAACACACACCATACCTACTGAATCAGGAGACACATGAGCCCCACAAACCTGCTTTGACAAGCCTCCCAGTGTTTCCGAGGCCGGCCAGCACTCAGCCTGTGCCTGGATCCCAGGCGGAGCCATCTCCGCCTCCGCTGGCTCTAAATCTGAACGTGACCTGCCCACTGGCTTGAGTTCAGCCACCTGCGAGCAGAGGGCCACCTGCAGCTGCCGCTGGCCCCGTGCAAATGCAGGGGCGCCCCCGCACAGGTTGCCGGCTAGGACAGCAGGCCGGCCACCAGGACAAAGGACACTGTGCTCTTTCCTCGGCCTCCTCCCAGCCTGGAGAAATCAGGTTAAAGTGAATGTTGAGGGCAGTTGTGCATGACCAGGAGGGGTCACCAAAGGACAGCAGTGTACATCTGTGCTAGTAATAACTTTTATTTTTTTTTGGCACTGGGGATTAAAGGGGCATTATTTATTTATTTATTTATTTATTTTGTGGTACCGGGGATTGAACGCAGGGGCGTTCTACCTCCGCGCTATGCCCCCAGCCCTATTTTTTATGCTTTATTTTGAAACCAGGCCTCACGAAGTTGCGGAGGGCCTCACTAAGGAGAGAGGGAGAGAGAGAGAGAGAATGAGAGCTGAGGCTGGCTGCGAACCCGGATCCTCTGGTCTCCGCCTCCCAAAGTACTGGGATTACAAGCGTGCGCCACCACGCCCGGCTTTTATTTATTTATTTATTTATTTATTTATTTATTTATTTATTTATACTAGGGATTGAACCCAGGGGCATTCTACCTCCAAGCTACATCTTCAGCCCTATTTTTTTGTTCTTTATTTTGAAACAGGGCCTCACTAAGTAGCTGAGGCTGGCTGCGAACCCGGATCCTCCGGTCTCAGCCTCCCAAGTATTGGGATTACAAGTGTGCACCACCACGCCCGGCAAGAAATTCAGTTTTCTTTAAAGAGTGAAACCAGGCACAGCGTCCCATGTACTGGGATTACAGGCGTGTGCCACCATTTCCGGATCTGGCCCACATTGACAGGAACTTTATTCTGAGTCCCTGTAGCATAGCAGAGATGGGTCAGGGCACCAAATCAGGTTACTGAAGACTAAGGGAGATCAAAGGACATGAACACGGAGGGTGCATCTTGGTTTGCTGTAGCTGTCAACCCAGGTGGTGGCCCACTCCAGATGCAAAACTCGTCCTCTTCTGAGGGCTGCCCGAAATCTCCACGTGCCAGAATGTTACCAGGTGCAGTGGTGCACGCCTGTAATCCCAGTACTTGGGAGGCTGAGACAGGAGGATTGCAGGCTTAAGGCCAGCCTAGCAATTTAGCGAGATCCTCAGCAACCTAGACCCTGTTTAAAAATAAAAAATAAAAAGGGCTAAGGGCATAGCTCAGAGATAGAATGCCCCTGGATTCAATCCCCAATACCGAAAGAAAGAAAAAGAAAGAAAGAAGGAAGGAAGGAAGGAAGGAAGGAAGGAAGGAAGAGAAAGAAAAAAGAGAAAGAGAAAGAAGAAAAGAGCAGGGCATGATGGCACAAGCCTGTAATCCCAGTACTTGGGAGGCTGGGAGAAGAGGATCCGGGTTCGTGGCCAGCCTCTGCTACTTAGTGAGGTCCTCCGCAACTTAGTGAGACCCTGTTTCAATATAAAGAATTAAAAATAGGGCTGGGGGTGTAGTTTGGAGGTAAAACTCCCCTGGGTTCAATCCCCAGTTCTGCAAAAAAAAACAAACAAACAAACAAAGGGCATGGTGGTACAAGCCTGTAATCCCAGTACTTGGGAGGCTGAGACAGGAAGATTGCAGGTTCAAAACCAGCCTCAAGCAACTTAGCGAGACTCTCAGCAACCTAGCGAAATCCTGTTTCAAAACAAAAAATAAAAAGGGCTGGGGGTGTAGCTCAGAGGTAGAATGCCCCTGGGTTTGATCCCCAGTATGACAAAAGAAGAAAAGAGAAAAGAAAAGAAGCAGAATGACCTCACCTGCACCAGCACTGTCTAGCTCAAGTCTCCGCGCACAGGGCCTCACGCCTCGGCCACCGGGCAGAAGCAGACACCTTTCCCGTCACACCTTAGAGACCTGTCCCTACAACAGTAGGTTCTGTAACCTCAGCATTAGATTAGGTTGTGCACATCTGAAAACAACAGTCAGCTGTTTACAAATTCATGGCGACGTGGCCTTTGCCCTTAAGGAACTTCCATAGTTTTGGGGAAATATTTGGCTAAGTACTAACATGTATTCATTCAATAAAGACAGAAGTCCTTGAGTTGTGGAGCTTAACAGTGTATGAAAGAGAGAGACGGGTGGAGGTCCCGGCATCCCTGTGGGGGTGGCCCAGCATGCCTGTGGGCGTGGCCAGGAAGCACTTCCAGAGGTAGAAGTGTGACCCCTGATGATGGGGGGGTGTGGAGGAGGGAGCCTGCAGGGAAGGCAGGAGAGGATCGGAGTTGCTGTTCTGCAGAAGCTCAGAGAATTCTCAGGGATGAGAAGGAGTGGCTCATCTATGCCAAATATGAAGGAAGCTTCTAGAGCTCTGAATCAGGCAGGGGGTTCAGGCTTATCCATGCAAATGAGGGGGCACTCATAGCACACTGTCTTGGTCCCCACCCCTCCTGCAGAAGAGCCCAGAGGCCGCCAGCAGGTCTGCGGCACGCGGCTGTCCCTGGGCCAGGAGGGAGGTGGTGCAGGCTGTCTACCTGGTGTCCGTGGCCACCCATCCCGGACAGCTAATGATGGGACGCCAGCATTGCCTTTGAGCTTCGAGATGAAAGGGGCCACGCAGCGGGGTGGCAGGTCGGGGCAGGCCTGCCCCCTCGCTCAGCAGTAAGGTGGCGCTCTGCACCCCTCCAGCTCCAGCGTCACCCTGACCCTGTAACTGTGCACCGGAACCCGAGCCCGCATGCCTTCAGTGAGGAAGGCTCTCTAAGTCCGGCCCTGGGGAAAGCTGAGCTTGACTTTTTGGGGAGGCCGGGCCCCTTGTACATTGCTGACACCAGGCCCCAGGCCTGAGACCTGCCGTGTGTGCTGCTTTGGGTCAGGCTGGGCCTCACAGGAAGGGGGTGCTGGCCCCTGGCTTAAAGAGCAGAGCGGAGGCTGCAGACACCAAGGGGTGGCCACCCTGCCCCATACCTGCACCCCACCCATCAACTTCAGTAGGCGCTGGAGTGGGGCCCGCCTCAGCTCTCAGCTGGGAATGGAGGTCAGGCAGTGCAGCTGGCGCTGGAAGCAGGTGGCCGTGAGGATGGGTGTGGAGCCGTGGGTTGAGTCTTCCCTTCTCATCCAGGGAATGGAATCAGGGGCATTAGAGACCAGTGCTTTTTTTTTTTTTTTTTTGGTACTGGGGATTAAACCCAGAGGCATTCTACCTCCAAGCTACACCCCAGCCTGATTTTATTTCTTATTTGGGAACAGGGTTGCTGAAAGTCTCCCTTAAATTGCCGAGGCTGGCTTTGAACCTGCGATCCTCCTGCCTCAACCTCCCAAGTACTGGGATTACAGGCATGCACCTCCACGCTTGGCAAGACCAGTGCATTTTAGAGGACTGTCGTAAGGTCGAGGTTAAGTAGTGGCTGCTGCTGTCACATCAAGGGGCTCCCCCCAGAAGCCCAAACTTGGGGGGGGATCTGTGGAGGGCCTGAAATCACGTGTAAAGACACACCTGTAGGGCTCCTTCTGGTGGACAGCTGTGGCCAGCTCTCAAAGAGGTCAGGGACCCCAGAGTGTAAGATGCGCATGCAGCCCACATCCCTCCCTGTCACTTCAGATGAGCTGGGGGAGACCCAAGGTCAGGCAGCTTGCTAGAGGCAGAGCCAGGAGTGGGGTCCTCATCCCCCAACTGTTAAACAGCATGTCTTCCTGTTGCTCATCCCACAGCAAGGGAGGGGAAAGAAGCCTTCGGAGGAACTAGGAGGGGAGAGACTGACGTACTCCATACTACCAGGGTGACATCCTGGAGGTGGGGAGACAGCAAGACAGGAGAACAAGGAAGCCCCAGCATGGGGGGGGGGTGTTGAACAACTAAAGGCAACTTTAGGCATGCGCTGGGAGGGTTGCTTAAGTCAGTATGCAAATCCCCACTGCGGAGGACTTCCCTCAGCCCCACCTTCCAGTTACTCCCTCTAACTCCCCGTCCCCTTCCTTCCCCCCCCCACTCGTAATTCTGGATGTTTCTGTGCTCTCTCTCCTCCACCACACCTGCAATCTCACCTAGGAACCATGTCAGTGTGCCGGTGGCTGTATATCCATGGTACACACAGTGCTGGGCAGCTAGCAGTTACCCCAAAAAAATGTGTTAATCGTCCCAACGACTTGCTGAAGCGGGTACTGCTATCCCAGCCAGAGTCAGAGCCCCGCTCAGGCACATGTCTGTTATTACCAGGCCTCAGGTCTGCTCCTTCCCCTCAAGGGATTTGGAGAACAAGGAAATGTAAAGGTCAGAAGAGAAGCTGGGCCCGGCAGAGTGGCTCCCCAGTTCTGTGCTCCCGGTTTCCCAGCAGCTCACCACACCCCTTGGCTCCGAGTCACCAATCCACAGCCGCAGAGCTGGAGGCCAGTCCAAACTGGCCTGTTTATTTCCCAAGCCAAGTGAGACCAAGCCCTCCTCCACCCATCCTAGAGCAATCTACAGCTGGGAGTCCCCACCCCACTCCTCAAGCCTCAACACAGCCAATAAATTAGTGAATGAACTCTTTTATAAAACACTGCACAGGGGAAATTAGCATACATATTTATAGAGCCAGTGCTGGCGTGGGGGTGGGACTTGATGCTTGAACACAGGTAACCAGAACTTCCCCCATCGGGATGGCCGCCCTGGCCACCCTGGCACCCACCCACCCGTGTCCTTTCTTTCCCTGAAGTGGCTCACTGCTGTCCCTGCAACCCGGTACCTCAGCTGGTGACCACAAATCCTAAAGGCCCAACATCTTGCTCCCAAAGGGAGCTGCTTCCTGGCTGCCCGCACCAGCCTCCCCCTCAGACACGGGTCACTTCCCTGCTCTTTTTCTTACCCAGACAGGCAGCCTTGGCCTGTCCCCAGGAATTTGGCTGACCTCAACCTGAGGTCAGGGAAGAGAGATAAGGAGTTTTGATATATTTAGCAGGCCCATATCCAAACCAGGACTTAAAATATATACATACAAGAGGTCCGATTCACTGGGAAACAGGCATAACCTAGACGGCCCAGGCAAAGGACAAATGGCCACCGGGCTGACGGTCTCCCCTGCTCTCGACTGTCCCAGTCCTCCCACTCCTGACTTTCTAGAACACATTTCCCCATTGACAGCAAACTTCTTTCGGGCCCCTATTCTCATCTCTCTACTTCCCCGTCTCCAAGGCCTTCCAGCATCTTGGCTACACATTTTAAGGCCTCATTAATATTGGCGATTTGTAGTATTGGGGTTAGGAGGGATGCCCCCTCCTCCAAATCCCATATTCACAGGGCCTCTGTGGTCAAGCTCAGACCTCATGGCTCCATGGACCCAATCCCAAAAGTCAGGGCTGCACGCCTCCATCCTGCATCCTGCCCCAAGCCGCCGACTCTCTTCCCTCTAGCCTCCCTGTAGCTGAGGGCCAGGGCGGGGGGAGGCAAAAGGCTTCTACTCTAGTATCTTCTCCACATGTCGGCAAGCTTGGTCTTGGTTCACCTCGGTGTGGCTAGGAGCCCCAGGAGTCACTGCTTGGTAGCACAGGCAGAGCTGAAGAGATCTACCTGAAGTGCCCCGCTCCCACCCAGAAGGGCTGGGCTTTTGCCCTGTGAGGACCTGTGGGCTTTGACTCAGCGCCCACCCCTTGCTTTTAGAGCCTGCTCTGTAGGCCGCCCTTGTAAAACCGCTCTAAATAAATCTTGCAAAGCAATAGTACTGGATAACAGAAACTCAGGACCCTGAAAGGCCCCTCCTCTTCCCTCCTGCCCCTCCCACCCCAGCCACAAAGTCCACAGCTGCTCAGGCCTCTGGTCCCCCCAGGCCTCCGCTGTCTTCAGGTGTCCAGGTCAGGCTATCTAACACCTGCCGGGACCCGGGACCCGCCCACCCCCACAACCACAAGCCCGGGAGTACAGCTGAAGGAACCCTGGACTCAGGACGTGGCTTTCCGCTGGGGTCCTGAGTAAGCATAGGAGATAGGATGGCGGGTGCCAGGTCTCACGGTGAACGTATTGATGGGGTTTCCATAGTGGGGGGTGCTGTGGGGAGACCTGGGGGAGACACAGCAAGAGAACAGTGAGGTTCATGTCTTCAGCTGGCTGACCAACACCCTGCCCATCTCCCCCCCACAAGAGGAAGATGTGGCTCAGTGCTGAGCTTAGTCCCAGGGAGGAAGCCCAGGCCACAGGTACAGGGCTCCCCTTCCCCACTAGGCCTGCGGGCACCCAGGAATGCCCAATAGGCCTCCGCTCAGAAGGCCTCCTGCCTGGCCTGAGTCTGCCCATCTCTGTGTTGTTGGGAAATCCCTCCACCCAGGAACCACTCAGCTCTCCCCGGAACCCCCGCTTGGCCTGAAGCCCTGGGACTGGGGGGGGGGGAGAGGGCGCAGGGAGCCGACGGAGAGAGAACACGGGAAATGGGAGCAGGTAGGCAAGCGGCCAACAGCGCCCTCTCCAGGCAACCTGCGCCTCCCTCTCCTCTCTCTCTCTCTCTCTCTTTCTCTCTCTCTCTCTCTCAGTACCGGGGATTGAACCCAGGGGCAGTCTACCACCGGGCTACACCCCCACCCCTATTTTTTATTCTTTATTTTGAAACAAGGTCTCGCTAAGTTGTGGAGGGCCTCACTAAGTAGCTGAGGCCGGCCGCGAACCCGGATCCTCCGGTCTCAGCCTCCCAAGCACTGGGATGACAAGCGTGCGCCACCACGCCCGGCCCCTCTTTCTCTTGGCAAGCACAGGCTGACTGGCAGTGGCCTGACCAGCGTTTGCAGGGACCTCCCCGAGCTTCCCACCCCGACCCCTCCGTCAGCCGGACCCCAGCTCACCGGCCGGCCGCAGGGCCGAGGCCGTAGTCCGCGGTGCCGCCGCCGCCGCCGGGCGCTCTGTGCTTGGGCTCCCCGGCGCCCCGGGCCTCCAGCGACAGCCTCCGCGCGTGCAGGCCTCCGGGGGGCGCGCGGCCCGCCGAGTTGACCCGGCGCATCTCGGGGCCTCCCGCCGGCCCGAAGCAGTTGGGGGAGCTCAGGCTGCGGCCGCCGGCGCCGCGGGGCAGCCCGGGGGTGCAGCGGGGCTCCCCGACGTACAGGCGCTTCTTGATGAGCGAGCGGCCCGCGCCCGAGAAGCGCTCCAGGCCCCCGGCCCCCGGGGAGCCCGCGCCCGGGAAGCGCGCGAAGCCGCGCGCCGGCCCCAGGTCCGCGGGGTGCTGCCGGGCTGGGGGACCCCGGCCACCCGCGCACTGCAGCGCCGGGGCCGAGGGCTCGGGGTCGTTGCTGAACTCCGGCGGCGGCGGGATGAGCTCGAAGCTGAACTCCTCCTCCTCCCTCCTGGAGGAAGGAGAAGATGGAGACGAGGCGGCCTTGGGCAGGGGGCGGCCCTGGGGGAGCCCCGGCGGAGCTGGAGCTGTCCACCTGTGCCGGGGGGCCGGCTCGGCGCCCGCGGGGTCTGCTCCCCGCCGGGGCTTCCACGGACTGGGCGCCGAGGCCGGCTGGGGGTCCTCGGCCTCCTTAGGCGACTTGGGAACCACGGTGAAGGAGTTGGGCCGGGAGTCGCTGTAAAAGATGCTGTCGGAGCTGGCCTCTGCCCGGCCGCTGTGGCAGCGGAGACTCCCCGGCAGGGAGGAGCGCCCCAGGGCAGTGCCCCCGGGCCTCCCCTTCTGCGCCCTCTGCCTGGCTGCCAGCAGCAGGGCCATCGGGGAGCCCCGCTCCACCACCTCCCCTGTCACGGGGTGTCTGAGGAGCTGGTCGGCAGGCTGGGCTGGGGCAGGGGGCTCCCTCGCCTCCCCAGGCCCCGCTGACCCTGCAGCGGCTCCTCGGGCCCGTGTGGGCATCACCACCGCCACCTCCCGGCTGGGGCTGTGCCGCCTGCCATGGGGCTTGTAGAGAACCGGCCCCTCTTCTCTGCCAAGGGATATCTTTGGTGGGAGGGCTGGAGATGAGAGGACTCCCCGCTGGGGCAGCGTCGTGGCCTCCGGAGGGGGCTCTTCCGCCCCTGGCTGGGAGGACACGGTGCCATCTTGAGATTCTGGCTTCTCCCACTGCCCAACAGGGACAAGGTCCTTCTCTGCTATCAGATGAGGTGATGTGGGAGGCAGAGTTGTGGCTGTGGATGACATGGCTGGCCCAGGTGTGGTCTTGGGTGGTAGAGCTGGCCCAGGTGTGGCCTTGGGTGGTGTGGCTGGCCCAGGTGTGGTCTTGGGTAGAGTGGCTGGCCCAGGTGTGGTCTTGGGTGGAGTGGCTGGCCTAGCTGTGACCTTGGGTGGTACAGCTGGCCCAGGTGTGGCCTTGGGTGGCATGGCTGATCCAGGTGTGGCCTTGGGTGGTAGAGCTGGCCCAGGTGTGGCCTTGGACTGTAGTGGTGTGGCTGGCAGAGGTGGTGGATTCTTGGCCACAGGCTTAGAGAACTGGCCACCATCAGTCCCATTTTCAAAGATCCTTCCCCCTTCTAGCCGAGGTTTGGGCGGCAGAGGCCCGGCGCTGGGCTTGGCTTCCTTCTCTGGTGAGGAGAGGCGGGCCTCCAGCTCGTTCCGGAGCTGCCGGACACTGGGGGCTGGCATGTCTGGGGGAGCGTAGTCCACAGGGGGCAGGGGCAGGCTGCAGGGATTCTTCTCGGGACCCCCGGGGGGCATCTTCTCTGGCAGGCTCACGGGAGCTGCCTCCTCGGGCTGGCTGGGGCCCTTCTTGCCCTCTTTGTCCTGAGAGGCCACGGTGGGGCCTGGCCTGTGGCTGAGGGGCCGGTCATCTTTCCTGGAGCCACAGAGATAGGCTGCCAGCTCGCTCCGCAGCTTTTCCATGTGGCTGGGGTCCCGCCAGTCCACCGGCTCAGAAGAGGCGCTGTCCTCTGGGCTGGGGGGTTTGGGCTTGGGTTGGAGAGCAGGTGAGCTGGGCTTGGGGCTCTTGGCAAACCCGGCAGGTGGAGGGGCTGCCTGCTCAGCTGAAGGCAGAGGGGGAGCAGCTGGGGGCAGGGGG